>JAZGTI010005353.1:0-25621 GCA_036877585.1 Botia kubotai
ACACACACACACACACACACATCACAAACACTAACCCACAGGTGCATAAACCACAAGAATAAGTCATTACACAAACAGCCTGCACACTGCGTCTACACACCACTGTAAACCTGCTGCGATAGACCAACAACAGCATTAAAGAGACAATATACAGCAATACAAACAAAACAAACAAACTATTTTTCAGGAGTTGTGTGGTAGTTTTCTGCTCCTAAAAAAGCATGTTGAGCTTCAGTTCAACTGCGGAGGAATGATACAGAAGTGCAGTTTCATTTTTCTATCAGAAAGCTGTCTGGCAGGCTTCTGCTGAATGCTGGGAACATGCTGGGTGGTAAAGCTTCTCCAAACTGCAGGAGGTACATCTGAAGCTCCACCACAGAAACCACACGCCCATGTGACTCTCGCTAACAGAGTTATGGGCTGTTATGCAACCTGGTCAGTACTGGTCAAGCTTTTTTTAAGTATGGATGGACAAAAACAAGCCAGATGTTTTTTCTGTTGATGTAAGAACATTAGCAGATGAGTTTTGAGATGCAGTATGTATTACCACTAAAGAGCACTTAACATAAATCAGTAATTGAACACAAGTTCATGGGAGTTCAGCTCATTTTGAACCATCAAGTGATGGAGACACAGAAAACATCCTTCTTGAGACTGCAGGCCGCTGTATGAAAGAAGGAAAGAAAGAAACTTTTAGGCATTTCTTCATTGGCAGTGAATTGCTCCAGTGACGCAGTGTGAAAGAATATCTCGTTCTTTCCTGGGTTGGAATGCTAAAGAATTTACTTTGGTGTTCAGCTGTCACATGATCACATTCCTATAGGAACCCTATAAATAGCTCCCTATGTAGGCCAGGTCCCTTGACCCTAACTGGACAGCCATCTGTGATTCACTTGTGCTTCATATACTTAAAGATCATCACCTCAGAGCAGAATAAGCAGATCTTCCTCCCTCAGGTCTGAGATTAGAGGCTGTCCACCTTAAAAACTAATCCTGCCCCTGGCTTCAGATCTGCATTTAGTTATCTAGGTCAGTATCTAAGCACCTCACATAATGTTTACACATGCACACTTGGATCTTAAGAGCTTTCGGGAACATACTGCAAACTTTATTTATCATTGAAATACCCCGATAACTCAGTTTAACCAAACTGAACAAAATCATTGGGTATGTTTCTACATGAACCTCGTGTAGCTCATGAAACTGAAGAAGTTTAGATCATCTGTTGACCTGGATCTAGAAGTGGAAAAACTCAGTGTTGCATGTCCATAAATCTGTTGCTTTGATAACAAACATGTTCCTTGAGACTGAGGAAAATTTAGTTATTTTATTCTTTATTTATTACAGCCAAAGATGTCAAACGTGAGATTCTGAAGTTTTCATACGTTTAAATTATGAGTGGAACTAAAGGTGCATAAACAGTGGTAAAGATAAACCCCATAAGCTGTTTTAGGGTCAGGTTAGTTTTCATCATCATCACGTCTTCATCCTTCCACTTCATTCCATTCTGTCCAATCATCGTCTATTGTCGAGTTCAACCTACAGAGTTTGAATCCACTGGTTGTTTATAGAGGTCACCTTAACACGCAGTCCATCTCAATCCAACGCTTATCTCCAGATGAAGAGATTAAAACCTGGGCTTCGCAGAATTTACAAGAAAACACTTTATGCTCATATCAGATTGTGAACAACAGACTGACACACAAAGAGCGTCTTTAAGAACGAGAGACCTTCAAAAACTCTGTGTATCCACCACAAGACAAGACAGAACCTGTTCTGGGGTTTAGACTAACTAACTGTGGGTGTCCCTTGTGTTAACAGCAGTGCATGCTGGTCCAGAATTACCTTCTATTTAGTCTTCCTTCACTGTCTGGTTATGTGAGGTTTGGCTGCAGAAAGACTATGATTTCCATCTAGGGAACGGCCCAGGACAGTAAACACTAAACTCTGATTGTTTGCATTTGTGTAGAAACCCTTGATCTGGCCTTTGGATCTGGGTAACGTTTAGACTGAGATGCTGAGGTCATTGTCTGTTTCGGCTTTGCTTG
The DNA here is from genome assembly GCA_036877585.1 of Botia kubotai. Taxonomy (NCBI): domain Eukaryota; kingdom Metazoa; phylum Chordata; class Actinopteri; order Cypriniformes; family Botiidae; genus Botia; species Botia kubotai. Next base: position 2,049 of record JAZGTI010005353.1, read on the forward strand.
TTTGTTGGACAGGGACTATGTGAGCAGAGGGGAACTAATACTACTAAAGGTTAAACTCTGAGGTGCTGTTGTAAGCACATCCCTGAGGTATGCGTCTTTGCAGTCTGCAGGTGTGGAATTACTGAGCCCTGGGGTGCTGCCTTTAGCCCACAGTATTAGTTACAGCAATTTAAATGACAGATTTCAGTATAAGAGATTAAAGAGCCAGAAGATGATGAAGAGAGATCAGCTTTTATTAGTCTGTACTTTTCTACAAGGTTTCCTATTAATTGAGGCTGAACCCAAATGTTTGTAACAGGGTTGATTTAATGTTTACTTATGTTACATAATTCACTGTTATTTCATAAAGTTTAATTAAAGAACACACATTGCAGGTGTAACAATTTGTCGGTTTACCTTTATAATTTTGGCCAATTACAGAACTGAAACTCCTTCACCTTCTGCCAGCTCAGACTGGATGATATTTAACCAGTTGTGGCTCTTTGAAGACTAATAATCAGTGTTAGGTGTGTACAGAACGCTTTCTCCTGAGGTCATCCGCACAGTTCATCAGCACGCCACAAAAACGTCTTTGTGTCAGTGACAGAAAATGATTTGTCTTTACGTGACATTCAGCACATGAAGGCTACACACGCGCCTGCGTGCTGGCAGCGCGAGCCGCTTTCCTCTGCACAGGAATGTGGGTAATGTGTAATGAAGGCCCTCAGCCAGAAAAACTACAGGCTGAGGTCAAAGGTCACCTTTCAGGCCCTCCTGCCGGACCCTGTTGTTCTGTAACAGAGTTTGGTGGGCTGAGACTATGGACTGGGTTTTCACAAGCTCCATGGGATCAAAATTAGGGTGGGTGCAACTATCCCCATGTTTTTAAGATTGTCACTTACTGATGAATTAATAATAATTCTCCTTTATTTTTTCTATGGGCAGTATTGGTTGTTAGTGACACTGATGTACAGATTGCTTTATGTGTGTCTATGGTCTGGTGACCAGTTGATTCTCACTGCTTACCATTCTTTGGTTTGCATGATTTGGTTGTTCTCTCTGCTGACAGGGTATTTTTAGGTTCTCTCCATGTTCTTGGGTTTAAAATAAGCACTGTCCCTCCACAGACCTCTTGAAAGCTACAGTTTGTAGGGTGTGGTTAGCCCTCGTCTTGATCTGCTGCAGATGTTGTCTGCTTTCACTCTGTGCTCTTCAGAGTTTTCTTTTTGACTGGGTGGGCTGTTTTCATACGCGACTCACTGTAAATGACAAAATATACAAGCATAAGGGGAAAATTGCATGAAAACATAATAAACTAAAACCAAATCAAAGCAGTTTTAAACACGCGTTTCTGTGCTCTTTTGGACTGGCTCCTGAAAGTCGGAATAAAAACTGCTCTGTAGGGTGTGTGATAATGAAATTCGTCTGATTATGCAAGCCAAAGATAAAGGGGCTTTCCCTGGTTTAGTAAAAATTTGCTTAGGATATCATAAGTGTTCCGCCTATCCAAACACGTTCATGTTCTTGAACAGTGTTTGGTTTTCTTACAAGAACTTTCTTTACAGCCAGCTTAAATGTTATATTATATTATATTATATCTCAGATATGATGAAGCATCTCAGCATCTCTGGATAAATTACAAACAGGGCTCAAAGTGGCTAACCCCAAAAACTAGTGTTTCGCTCGTGGAGTGGATCCAAAACCAGTCCTTAAACCAATAGGCGTCATTAAAATGAGACTTGTAATTTGTCATTGGTTAGATCTTTTGCATTTTCTTGCTGGTTCCACAACTCATGACTGAATCAACAGATTAACCAGTGGTTAACTTTACCTGCCTTCAGCCTGTATCACATGACTGAAATGTGAGAGGTTGTAAAGTTGCAGCTGGTCATTTCCTCTCTGTCACCAAGGTTACAGGTCTCTGTCCAGGCATGTTAATCAGCTTCACAATGGTTTGAAGCGTTAATCTCATACATTTGACAACCTGAACGTCACACAGAGTTCTGCATTGTAAGATATCATATGCTCCACATATACTGTACACATACGAGGCCATAGGTTTGCACTGTTCTGCAGAAACACCCATCCATAAGTACAGCCCTGTATTAAATGCCCCAAACCTGTATTTTAACTCAGTTGGCAGACTTGCGCCTGGCTGAGAAGTCCATGTTTCAAAGCAGGAAAATCAGAAAGCTTGCGTCCGTGTGCTGCATACTTACAGCGGTAAGGAAATTCACATTTTAAACAGTGTTTTCCAGTCATCAACAGATATTTGATTAGATTATTTATTTCAGGAAGCGCATGTATACATTATATCGCTAGATCTGTGTAATTGAACAGTATTAAACAAATAGTTCCGACACTTCGGAGCCGCACGCAGTAGAGCGTCATATTAATACGCCAGTTGCGTACAGGTAGGCTAGAAGAACTATACTACTTGGCGGACGGATTTTTTTTACATTCTCATTATTACGATTAACAAATAAAACAATTTATTAAACATTCGAAGAATGACACCTGAATAAATGACGAGGAGAAATGATGCTTTACGCCGTGTGTGTGTGTGTGTGTGTGAGAGAGAGAGAGAGAGAGAGAGAGAGAGAGAGAGTGTGTGTGTGTATGTGGGTGTGTTCCGGCTCCTGTCCGGTTGCCTCGCGCCTGTCGGGTTCAGTGTGGTTTGAATAGTTGAGAGTCGGTCGCGCTTTCCGTGAAGTTTGTATCAGATTGTAGATTTTATTATTTTATTTCCTCAGTTTAACGACAGTTTAACGATTTTATTAATAATCTGTCGTCCGGTCATTCAGAGAGACTGAGCGCGTTCGCACCGTTTCCTACAGTAAAGTACTGTACGTTTCACTTATACTACAGTAAAGTACAGTAGGTTACATATTTTCGGATGTGTCAGAGTTTCTCTTCAAATGTCGTGGACGAGCACCATGAGCAGTGGATACAGTAGTCTGGAAGAAGACTCGGAGGAATATTATTTCACCGCCAGAACTTCCCTGTTTAAGAAACCTTCAGTTAAACCAAACAACCTTAAGGTGAATATATTTACATAACGTTTCCATTTATTCACGTAAATTGTGCCGTCGTTTCAATAAACTAATGTGGTGAATATATGAATGTTTTGTTGTATGTGTTATACGGACTGTCTAGGATCAGCTGTTGCTTTAAGATGTACAGTAAACGTTTTGCATGCAGGCTCGATGATGTATATAGTACACTAGGTTAATGTTTCAAATGTACTGTTACTCATTAACATGGCTCAGTGTTTGTCACTGTTAAAAATACAGGGACTTGTTGAATTCTCGCGTTACAGTTGACAGCTAACAGCCCATGACTTTTGTGTGATGTTAATGATGTTAATGTGATCAAATGATCTTTCGTCTGTTTCAGATTGTATTAAAGTGTTATCTGTCATGCATTCGTCATCATTTCGGTTTGAATAGGATTATTATGTTAAACAGTATGACATCATGCCATTAAAGTTATTAAGTAGCCGATTTCTCCCTCATGAATGCTGTTTTGTTTTGTATCTTCTGCTTGGTGTGCATCTAAACTCGCTGACTCGTGGCATTTCCCAATTTAAAGAGAACTGCTCATAATTTAACACAGTTTTATGGTCTGTCTGTGTCTGTAGTGAGTAGCAGCATGACTGACCTCATGTGATTTGAATATGGCTTCTACACGGTCATGTGACATGAAGAGAATCACCCCCACACGTCTGTTAATTACCCAATTGTGGGAAAATGTCAGCGGAGAGACATTAACGTGGTCATGTGACTCTCATTTAACAGGGGAAGCTGTTGTACATTAGGCTTTTGGATTGAATGTGTTAGGGCTCCATTCCAAAACCTTCTGAACTGCCTGTGTAGGTAGCATTTCTAAGCATGCACTCAAATGTATGCAGCCTTCTAACTCGACGTTTTGCGACAGAGCCCGAGTCTGTAGCCTTACAGTCTATCAAATCCCAGAGTTTTAATACCATTAATACCACCCTACACATGCTGTGTGTGATGACTCCATTGTGTAATGTGTGACAGCAGCTGAAAGAAAGGAGTGAGTCAGTTCCCTAAACAGCACCTGCTACAGCTCACTTCCTGTTACCTCATCGTCTCCTCCACATAACCATGTCATCATCAGTGAAGCTCATTAGAACTTTAACTCTGGTAACTTCATGCAAAATCAGGCCTGCGATATTAAGAGACGTGTGTATATCTAGAACAATGTGTGTTGAGGATGGAGTGTCATTGTTATCAGGTGGTGCAGATAAGCCCAGTACTCGTTCTGAGCTCATTGGCAGAGAAACACGCAGACCACAGATGCACTCACACTGGGAAACAGCTGCCCGGATCGTAGGGGTTTGTGTGGGTCGTGGAATTCTCTTCGCACAGAGACACACTGTAACTGTAATGACTCAGTGTAGCTCTTCATTTTTACAGTGAAAAGCATGTAATGTACTGCTTAAAAATAACTGTACGGGTGCCAAAACTTCTGTGCTGTTTTTATCCAGTAGAATCCAAAATCAACAAACGCATCCACTTTCCATTGTGGAGCAGTGAGAATGCATGACACAAATATTTGATTGCCCTCTTGACCCAAAGAAACAGGAATACATAGTTCTTCATCTTTAAAATGAGAGAGAGAGAGTGTGGATTATATTGTTGGAGTGAGGAGCATTGAAACAGTTTTCCTGGTCGTTCTCAGTGTTCACAGAGGACAGTGGAGGGGGAAAAGCTGACAGTGTGAAAGAGAGACAGATGTTATCTACAGTTAAATTAGCAGAACACTGCATACACTGGGAATACAGGTGCTCAGTTTGTTGCACTGACAGTTTGCATGGGTTCACAGGCAGCTCTGCTGGTGAATTACTGCAGTTGTGTGTTTGTAGTGCTTTGTTGTTTGGTCTGTATTTCAAAAGCAGCATTCATGTTGGTGGCAGATAGCTTCTGCATGATGTCATTGGCATTGAGGAGCACGAAGGAACTTCGGCTATGAACCCTTGTGAACGTTTTCCAATACATTGTCTAGCTGTTCCAGAGGGTTTTCCAGGGTTCTCCTGAGCTTTCCGCCTGGCGTGTTTCAGCCATCAGATACTGATCAAAGCGCTCCAGTGGATCATCTGAGGGTCTGCTGTGATGATTCAACTAATCTTTTGAATTAGATTCTGTCCGGCAGCTGCTGGAGTTTACACACTTGTGAGCATCAGACACGCTTCGAAAGATAAACCAAAATCATGATGTTAATGCTGATACTGTAAACAAACATTGCCAACAGTTATCCGAAATTTACACATTTGGCAGACGCTTTTATCCGAAGCGACTTGCATTGAATTATACTACACATTGTAATTGAGTATGTGCAATCCCTGGGATCGAACCCATGACCTTGGCGTTGTTAACATCATGCTCTAACCACTGAGCTACAGAAAAGAAATGTGTGAACTGAGCACCAAATGAAACCATTTTAAAAGTGTAAGAAGTGTAAAGTGTTATCATGATAGTATTTGTTGCTTTAAATTGACAAATTAAGGTAAAAATACTGTTTTACAGTGTTTTCATGGACTAATATCATAACGCAAACAATTGAATAGTTCTGTTCAACTGTTACAGAATATCTTCACTGGCTTGAAGCTGGTTGGTGATGCATCTTCATGTGAGGAGACATGTTTGTTTAAATTAAACTTCATGAGACAATAATTTAATTTATGCCACAATCACTGAATGCAAAACAACATTTATTACACGCGACATAAGTGAAACTCTGCATAGTTCATACCACAAAAATCTTCTTTTTGTCATGATGTTTTGTCTGCGTTCGTGTTTTGTTTTGTGGCTTTCTATCACAGAATGAAAAGAATTTGGCATTGTTTGTTCGTCTGTCGTGGTTGAATACAGTAAGTTACAGTTAAATGAGCTTTCTGTCTGTTGCTGCAGTAGAACAAATGCAGAATCTCACGGTGGTATTTCAGGGGTCTGTTTTTACTCGGTACACAGCACACAGTTAACAGTACACAGACTTAATGAACTTTGCAACAAGGTTTAAGGAAAAGCCTCGCATAACAAGCGTTTTCTGCTTGTTTTCATCAAACGCTGGTGAGGAAAGCACCTTAATGTGATTAGCCTTGTGCGTCATGGAGCAGCGCTTGATTATTATCCAGGTGTGTGTGTGTGCATGTGTGTGTGCGCGCACGCTTCACCTCTGGTAACTATTGTTACAAGCAGCTCTAAATAACAACACCTACCCAAAGACTAAACCCAGGATCGAGAATGGTCCCATCTTTTGGTAGTCTGACAGTAGTAGTAAATGTGCGTAAAGTTTATGAACACGCATGTTGCTCTCTCTCTCACTCGTTGTTTGCGTGTGTGTGTGTTGGAAGATCATGTGTGGCTCCATATGTTCAGCATCTGGCTGTAGTTTTTCAGAAACATGCTGTAATTACAGTTAAGAGCAAGATAACAGCAGATGAAGGTGCTTGTTTCTTGGGCTCACTACGTCATGGTCCATTGGCTTAATGTCACGCGAAACCTTAAACTTTCCAACCTGCATGACATCATTTGTCATGGTTTGGTAATCAATTATTTTAGATATTTTATTTTTGCTCTTAAAATACCATTTTCAATAATAATTGTGAAAACAGCAGTGAAATTTGCAGTAACAGACAGTTTGATAAAAGTTAACATGTTTTGAACTATAATTTGTTTTCGCTTCTGATGATTGTATCAGTATTACTTGCGCATTTCTGTTATTAAAGAAAGGTTGTATGTTTTTATATGGAGCAGTAAATCAGTATGAAACTCTTCCACATGTATACAACAGTTTTAGGCATTAATGTTAGTGTGTTTTAATTTCAGCGAAATCTCTGTGTGTTTAAAGAGCTGTGTGTGTGTTTCAGATGTGAAACTATCAGGAAATTATGCTTGGACTCCAGAGTTTTCCTTGTGTCTTATCTCTTCCTGCTTGTAGTGAGCTGTGATCCTGCACTATTTCAGTTATTTGTTACGGTCTGCAGTAACTTATCAGTTGAATGTTCATGCAAAAACCAAAAATGGCTGTTCTCTCTCCCTTCATCTCCTCTGATCTCAGTTTGTGTATGTAACTTTCAGGTTAGCTTATCTGTTTGAATAAAATCATTCACCGAGGAAGAAACATGCCCACATGGCAGCAGAGATAAAGAGAAGTTTGGCCGGATTTATTGAAAACCAGAGAAGTTTTTATCAGAGCGCACCGGTCACATGACCGCACCTGGCGTGTCATGTGGTCTCAGCCTTCCAGATCTTTCTTTTGTTGGTAAGCCATCGCGCCTTTGGAATGACATCATCAGAAAGCACCGCAGTAGATGTGTTTCAGTGGATTAAATATCCATGTGGACAAAGGTCTCTCTTATCTTCACTGCTACATAGAAATCTTACAGCCTCAGTTTACTGTGTTTTGGTTTGGTTGCTAGGCTCTGATAAGACGATTGTGCCAGATCTTCTACACTCAGATAAAAACCCTCCTGCTGGGTTGATTTTTATCACAAGTAATGGTGCCTAGAGCAATTCTTATTAATGATAAAAAAAACTCTGTGGCTCATCAGCTGTAGGGCTAACAGTGGCCTGTTTCTGTAGCGTTTGGTCTTTCAACTTCGGCCTGTTTTTTTAGACTGAACGAGCTGAAGCCAGAGAGTGTAAACGACTCAGCACTTCAGCTGGATATTTATGATTTCATAATTCATTTCAGATACATTTCATCAATCAAACACAACAGCTGAGCCAGTAGTCATAACGCAGGAATTTTTCCTTCGTAGTGAGTGGGCAGATTTCAGGAGAATTACAATTGTGATGTCAGCTGGGTTATATTTCAGCAGATCTTCATATCCAGGATGAGTGAAGAGACGTCTGTCTGGTCTGACGGGTTTAGTGCGATCAGTCAGACAGATTCACTTCCTGTTCATATGAATCAACCTGACGCTGTGCGGGGAGGACGAGTCTTTGTTTTTCAGAGCTCAAGTTCCTCGTTTCTTAAGGAGTCTGTTTTCTGAGAAAAGTATCAACTTCTTTACAGTATAGAGATACCTTCAGCTGAGTCAAAGCAAAACAAAACACACCCTGTTTTTATGGTTCGGCCTGTATATTACGTTATCAGTAGTTTTTGAAACTGTTTACCCATAATTCCTGAGTTAGTTGCAGACTGCTTTGTGAATGACCTCAGATTTGTGTGACTGAAGCTCGAAATAGACTTTATTCATGAGTGTGAAAGCTGAAGCTGTCAGCCATCCTCACAAGATCTATCACAGAAGAGCTTTGTGACGTCAGGATGGAAAATGCTGGAAGGCCTTTGCCCTGGTTTCTGATGAATGCTGCTTGTAAAAGTCCACCTGAGGGGTTTCTGGTATTGTTGCTCTGTCTGTAAGGAAGAGCAGAGGAGATGAAAGATCTTTCCCATGTTATTAACACACACACACACACCTCGAGTCATTTCAGCAGGCAATCAAAGCGTACAGTGTGGTGCTTTCTTTTGGCGTTCCTTGTAGACACAAACAGAGTTATGAAACGGATTTCTGAGGAAGTCTTGGCGAGGGGTTAAGGGTCATTTCTGAAGGGCGTAACTGAACATGTGTACATTACAATCTCAGCTGAGGTAATGTTGATGAAAGATCCCTTGAGTCATATGACAACATGGATAAGCTCATAAGCTGTGCTTGTTTGTTGTTGTGAAAGGTTTCGTTCCTCTTTTCCTGCGCTGATGCTGGTGTCTTTACTGCAAACCTCCTGCAGTTGTCAGAATATTCTAGAACAGCACTGGTGTTCTTTATATTCTCTTGGTTCTCAGATCCAGCAGTGAATTTGCACTCGGTACTGTCAACAGTTGATTGTTTTAGCCGCTTGCTGTAAAGACTCCATCAGCAGAGGAATGTTTTGAGGAGGAAAGGTGTGGTGACCGGAGACTTCCTGTGCTCGCTGTGGAGGTGTGGCAGGAACGAAGAGGGAGTTTTGATTAGCGTGCGCTGGTCAGCATGTTGCATTTGTTAAAGGCGTGATCAGAAATCCCGTGAAAAACCAAAACTGTTACTAAAAATATAGAAGTAGGTTGTGTCTTTTCTCGTCTCCAAGGACCTCTTTGTCTTTATCTGACGGAAACGCTTGTCTGTTCGTCCATCAGTACAACAGATGATATCAGACACTTTATCAACACTGCTCAGAGGTTTGTTGTCAGATAGGAGCGCCTGACAAACTGGTCCAGTCGCACCTTGATGTCCCATTCCACTGAAATCAACTACGCCATGACCACCGAGTGTCATGCGAACATCTGAAAATACATCTGAAGGAAAAGCGACCAATGAAAACGTTTGATTATGAACCGCTGCACCCTCCCACTCTACTAACTTATCAGTTCACCAAGGACACCACGAGGCCTCCAACCTGTTTACTTTTCTCTCAAACAGAGCAGTCCAGTAAGAGTTGCATTACATTAGCTGGCCTTTAGGAGACAGACCTTGATCTCAGGCATGTGAGATGATCCAGCTGGACCTCAAACCTGTAACTTTTGTTCCTCACACATTTCCCTTTGCAGTATCAACGTGTTTGTCTGTATGGGAGTGAGGACACACAGTCCCTCACAGTGAGGGAGGGGGGAGCGGTTTTTCTGTTGCATTACCTCATCGGGCTCATGTTTATTTTGCCTTTGTCACGGTCCGCCGTGCAGAGGTGTCTTAACCCTGTCCTTCCTGGTTTAGTTTAGCACAACCTGTTTTCCTGGTGTCTCTGTACATGGTGTCCACTTTCCCAATTGTTATGTCATTCATTATTGAACAGGTCATTGAACTCTGGACTTCTGTAGCGCTGCACTGTTCACAATCTCACACTGAAGTTGTACGATCACAATGGGGCTCTGGAATCATGTGGCCCCTGACGGTGTCTTAGCTTTAATGTGTCGCCATGAAGGTCACATGGCCATCAGAGGTTACGTGAGCGAAATGTCAACACAGCCTGACTAATGAACCACATCACAGATGATTCAAGCAAATGCAGGAAACTCTCAACAGGCCCGTCGAGAGACCCGCGGCCCCTCGTTTATAGAGCTTATACCAGCTTTTGTTAAGCTTCTCTTGTGGTGAACAGGGTTTTAATGGGCTGTTGGCTTGTAGTTGTGACTTCATTTGGGTTAATTGGACTGTTTTGTTGGAAAACTTTCATTGTGGAGTTTGATATTTTCATCAAGTATTGTTTCCGTCCTCATCCAAGCTTGCCAAGATGCCGGAGGGATTAAGTTAATGATGCAGTCTGTGTGACAGTTGGCACGTATAAACTAGGGGAAAGATTATGCTTGGCCTATAAAGACTGCCCTTATCAGGTCCCTTATAAGGTCTCATCTGTCTTAATATAGATTCAGCGTGCTTATTGATCTATTTACTAAATGTACTGTGCATAACATTTGGAAAAGAGTTCATTAACAGTATGTTTAAAACAAAAGCAGCTGTCATTGTAAAGCCCGGTAAACTGAGGCTGTCGTGACTTTATCGGTTCTGCAGAGACTGGTGCAGTGTGCAGCTCCAGGACTCTGTTAGTAAAGCAGGTCCTGTCCATCAGCATGTTGGCACCATAGATCAGAACTGTTCCCTTATAAGGGCCTCTGTGTCTTTGTTTTGATTTGAGCACACTTGTGAAAGCAGATCTAAGTTCTCTGCGATGTGACCATGTAAGAGCAGAGAGAAGCAGAGCTCAGAGAGGAACTGAGGGACTTTCGCTCTCGAAACATTTTGCTGCTCTGTAATGTTTCAAGAAAGCATAGATTGCATGTTTACAGTATTGAGAACACAATCCATGTTCCTGGAGCTTCAGCCTTCTCCAGATTAGCTGCTTCAGGTGTGATTCATTAGTGTTGAAGCTAAACTCTGCAGATCTGTGGACCTCACTGGAGACCTCCAAGTTAAAGCTGTGTGGAAGCCAGTAACAGCTTTATCATTTTTGTGTTTGTGGCTGTCTAGATGAGAAACTGACTTGACCTTTGCTGACCTCTGTTTGCTGAATGCTTACATTCACTGTGTGTGTGTGTGTGTGTGTGTTTCAGGATGTGGAGAAAGAGAAGCAACCTCGCACTCATCTCACGCTCGAGCAGATCAGACAGAAGATCGAGCAGTACAACGCGGCTTCACGCGATCACTTCAAAATGACACTGGTGAGAGTTTATGGTGATCACCATCATCCACACATTACCCGTCAATAAAATTAAACCTGTTTATCATTCTGATCATGTGACCAGTCATGAGGATGATGGTGTCAGACACAGGCCTGTGACGCAGTGATGTCGTGTGTCAGCGTGGTGTAGAGAGAGTTTTAGAGGAGGTTTATAAGGTGTATTTACACCCCCCGCATCTCGCCTGTAGCCTGGAGTCACGCCTGTCATTTGGGCTAATGAGCTTACAGACAGAAGCAGCTCTCAACCCCCCCCCTCTCTCTCCCCCTGCAGAACTCGAATGGTCTGTACACAGGCTTCATCAAGGTGCAGCTGGACCTGCGGAGACCCATCTCAGTGAAGCGGGGCGGTGCGGGAGGGGTCAGAGGTCAAGAGGCCTTTCATCTTCCACAAGGCTCTGTGAACACTCTGCACATCAGCAGTGAGAACACGGTGCGACAGGTGATTGAAGCTCTGCTCAACAAATTCACTGTGGCCGACAACCCAGCCAAGTTCGCCCTGTTTAAATACTTCAGCCGCGAAGACCAAGGTGAGACACAGACATCCAATGTGAAAAATACATCAGTGTGTGTGTGTGTGTGTACAGTAGACGACCGCCAGTGTGCTAATGATTCACTCTCCGTAGTGTATACAGTACGTGTCTTGGCAGGACCACATGCATTCCTGAAATAGGTCAAACTGCCTGATTTCTGGCACGCACACACTCAGTTCAAGAATGCATCATGCCAGTGTAGTAAACACACACACACACACACACACACACACAGCAGCTGTCGTGTGTTTTAACCTGCTGAATGCTCATTAGCCAATACTCAATCAAAATGTGTCCACACATCTCATTGCCATACAGGGATATTCTAAACTAAGCCTCAACAGTAAACTAGTCATCCAGCAACCAACTAGTTGATTAAGGTAATAGCTTATCTAGCATTTTTTAGCTTAAGAGTAATTTCCACTGACAGCTCATCCATCTGCTCCGTCAATCAGAGCAGAATCACATCTCGTTCATTTTATCCTAAACCAGTTTAATTATACAGAGTTTCCTCAAAACTGACAGGTCAATGAGTTATTCAGTCAACTCAGCGGCTAGTGGATTTTATAAAGATTTTTGGGAGGTTTTGTACTTCCCTCTTGTGAACACAATGACTGCAGGTCAGACTGGGTCACCTGTGTCTCACTGACACGACACCTGTACTGTATCTGTATCTACAGAGAGACTGTGTTTTCCCACCAGAAATCTCTCTGTATTTCCAGTGCGTCTGTCACTGCAGTGAGAGATCTCCAGCATGCGTTAGGAGACTGATATCTGAGACATGGTGTTTGCTTCAGTCTGTATTGCCTGTGTTGGTTTAACGGTCGTGTTAATGCATGTGTTCCCCTCGCTCCCCTCGAGCTTCACTAATTAAACAGCCCATCTAGACGGTTTAAAAATTATAAAAAACTTCAGATGCTGATAAACTCCCTCCTCAGAGCTCATTAGAGAAGCAGGCGGCCCCTCCTGAGACAGATCACAGCGGTACAGCGTCTGAAACAACTATGAATCAGCCCACATGAGTGTAGTCATAACTGCCCTGCAAGCTCTAATCTGCCCTGCTGAAGGCAGCGAGAAAACCCCCATCAGACAGGAAGTGACATCAGATACTCTGCAAATGAAGAAATGCAGATCTGCAGCCTCTTCTGAGAGTGACTGAGAAAAATATGTAAAAAAATCAGTGAAGTCAGTGGATCTAGAGTTTGTACTGCAGATGTTTCTGATAAACAGCCTTCCTCATTCATACTTAAAGTTTGTTTTTAATGATGATGCTATGATAAACATTCAAGTCTTGTGTGTCTTCCTCTTTGTGGTGTGTTAGTTCTCTTTTTAAGCATTAGTTGACCTCACTAACAAACTAGTTGGTTTTTGGATAACGGTTCAACCATCCTGACCCTTTCCTAACCCACTCTGTACAGTACATACAGTATGTTGTGTTTACAACTGTGAACTTTCTCCTTGCTAGTTAATAGTGAGTCTATAATAACTGTTTGTGTGTGTGTGTTTATGTGTGTGTAGTGTACACCTGTAAGCTGTCAGAGAAAGAACACCCTCTCTCTCTGCGTCTGGTGGCCGGTCCGAGTCCAGACGCCCTCAGCTTTGTGCTGAAGGAGCAGCAGACTGGTGAGGTCATGGTAAGTCTGAACGTTCAGTTTAAGTCTTAATGTGAACACTCAATCAATAAACAGAGTAATTATGATCCATATCAGTGAATCCAACACAACCCTCTCTCTCTCTCTCCCTCTCTCTCTCTCTCTTTAGTGGGACGCCTTCTCCGTCCCCGAGCTACAAAACTTCCTCAATTTCCTGAATAAAGAGGAACAGGACCAGCTCGGTTTGATAACCAAACGCTACAACAGCTACAAAGAGAAACTACAGGACGCTATCAGAGGAGCGGGCGGCCCTGGTTAACACACACATCAGAGAGAGAGATTGAACTGTTGCACTGCTGCCTCTAGTGGTCACTGTGTGTAATGAACTCAGTTAGGTGTCACTGTGCAAACAGACACCGTGTGTGAAACAACACTGGACTCCAAACACTACACATCTCCCAGAATGCACCTCAGTGCCAGATTTACCCCTCCTTCATGTACCCTTCCTTCCTTCACCCTTCTGATCTCTCACACGTTCAGTTTCTGCAGTTGTGTCATTTTTTCTGTTCTTTTACCCCTCAAGTTTGTGAGCGAAACGTAAAAAGCTGTTTTTATTTAATTGCTGGATGCTGTGGGTTGTAAATATTTCTGTTTATTTTAATTTATATGGGTGAACTTTTATTTTTATATTTTACCGAAAGTCTTATTTTATTTCAAATATGCTTGTTGACCAGACGTTCAGAGAACAGGGGACAATTTTTATTTTTACATTTTATTAAATACCAAATGACTCACAGTGTGCCCTGCCACAGAAAGTGTTGAACGTTGAAGTGCTGTTGACAGAACATGAGGAAGATGACGACACTTCAGATGATGAAGCAGCGGGAAATGACGGTTTATTAAGAGCAAATGTATGTTTATGATGGAGAGGATTGATGTAGAGACAGAGAAGAGAATGTAGCTGAAGCTGAAGAGATGACACAGAGTAAAATGATGGTGAGGTTGTGCTTCAGTCTTCATATGTGCTGGGATAGAAACAACAGATTTCAGGGTGTTGAGTGCGGAGAGTTTTGGAAAGTATGCCGAGGGCATTTCCTTGCAGTCGTCTTGGAGCAAATGAAAGTATCTCGCTGGTCTAAGGTGTTTCTAAGGTGAATGATGTTTAAAGGCAGAGGGTTTGTTTGTCAGTGCTTTTGAACGGGTGGGTGTCGTCTCAACAACCCTGTCAAATGCTTTAATAGGAAAGATTTTAAATGAGTGCGGAGAAATGACTGAATGAAGAAGTGATGAAGATTGTGTTTCATTTAAAGCCACGCAGTGCCAGTGGACGTATAAAACATCTTTTTATCGTGTGACTATTTTCCTTTTCAAATTCCTGCGTAGACATGTTTGCAACCTCTTCTACTGTACCAGGAGATTAGTACAGTTTAGCCAGAAGAGGTTTATTTGTGATGTATTTCTGCATCACAGTGTACTGTTATTGTTGTAATATACAGTAAAGTTAATGGCCAATGATAGTTTGTCACAGCACACGAGGTCAACATGTATGACAGTATAACTGTTTGAAATGATACCAGTGTATCGGTGGTTGATTTATTATATATACATTTATATATTCATTTTGATGCAAGTGCTGCATGATGGTTTTCTGATAAGTACTGCAACATTTGTGTTTTTGCTGTGGACACCTTGTGGTCAACTGCTGTAGTTACATCTCTGCAGTGTCACAGCTCACTTGTGTTTATTCAGTGTTCATCTTAAAAACACAGACTGTCTCCTTTTTGTTTATTTCTTAACCAAAGATAATGTTCAGTTGCGTGGTTTAATTTAAGTTGAAAATCAATTTCCTGGTGCAGTCAGTTTGAAAACCTCCAAAAAGTGAGGTTGACTGTTACCGGGGCAACTTTAATCATTAATGTACATACAGTATCATAACAATATATGCAATTAAAAGAGAGGGTTTGTCAGGGGAATGAGACCAGAATCTTATGATTTTGGGCACTTTGTTTTAATTCAGGGAATTAATTAGTTTCGTTTGGTGCCTCGTGTTCCACAGTTTAAAATGAAACTTTAGAGAAATCGAATGAAAGCTCAGATATGTTTAATGGAATCCTTTTTATCTTAAATTAAAGCTGTTTTATTACTTGATTTTGTTTTAGTTCAACAAGCTTCTGTTTGTAGAGTAAGACTGTGAAACTGTAATACTGTATTCATGTGTTGTGATGGAGTTTGCGTGCGAGTTTCCGGCTTAAATACTTTTGAATATTCATGCGTGTGTTATATTAATTCATGCATACTGTCTGTGACTGTTTTAAGACATCACAGGCCAGAGCTGTCGATATGTTAAACAGCGAGTTTAAAGGTTATTTAATGGTCGCTCACGAAACTCACACTCAATCTTTGCCAAAATGATATCGATTTGGTCCACAGCTGTACGTTGTTTATGATAGGTTTTGTGAACGTTTCTGAAATGTTTTTTTTGAAGATGGAGGTCGTGTTTATATCAGCCTGTATTAATCAGCCAGTGTTTGATTTGAAATGATTTTTATATAGAGATAAACACTGTGATGAGAATGGAACAATTTCACTGAGTATGAATTGTTAAACACAAATGCAGTCAGATGTCACGCTTCTGTGACGATGACAGCCTGTACGAAGGTTTTCTGTGGGTTACTCAAGTTTGTATTGTGACCGGTTGTGGCCTTGTTAAAGAGCCGGTTTCATTAAAGATGAAACATCTTCTCAGTTCACTGCAGTTCTGCTGTTTGTGTGTGAGAATTACTTCAGTGAGAGCTCGGATCAGTTCTATAAAAACACTCAAGATTTTGATCCTACTGTTGACCAGAAAACTCAAAACTGGTGTAATGATGTAATTTTCTACATTTGGAGGTTATAATGTTGTGTTGCTGAAGTACAGGCTGATTCTGGAGCTGGGGTCAGAGGGTAATGGACAGCCTGCATGACCCCACAGGCAGTCTGACCTGAGCTGTCAGTGATTCTTCCATCAGGAGCCACAAGCACCAACTGGCCCTTCCCTTCTGTTCTGGAGGACTGGAGCTGATCACCTGGTACTTACAGACACGAGTGAGGTTCATTTATAACATGTTTAGCTACTTGATGGAAGTTAATCAACAACACAGACAATATTTCAAACAACAGACATTTGTTTTTATTAGACTGTATTACAGATAGACCACATATTCTTACTTTCAACCTCCACTAGTCTTGTTTATTCTTTTCAAATAGTTTGTAGGTTAAACAATTCGATAAAAATAATGTACCCAGAAAAAATTATTTCAATGCTTTTATCAGTCAAACAAAAAAGGCAGAAATGTCCACACCAACTACTACAACAATACAAACAGTAAAAGAAAAATTGTGCAAAATTCACATCTCAGGTGTGTCACAGACTGGAAAGTGCTTCATTAAATGAACTTACTGAAATATTGTGGAAAGTTTTGAACTTATGACCTCCAGATTTGTGGTGATCTTCACTTTTGGCTCATTCATAACTGACATCAAACATAGGAATAAAGATTTTAAGTGACATACGACAGTATTAAACTACTGTTCCTCTGTACTCTGATTGTGATATCTGACTGTGTTTTTACTTTGACAATGACCAAAACGAATCTCAAAAGTCTGTTAATTCTGGACACAAAAAGCAGCAAAAAATAACTATTAAAGCCCTATAAACATTGTTACAAATGAATGAATTTAATGAATAATTATGTTAGATAAAGAAATGTTGTAAATATATATAGCTGGCAAACAAATGTATAATCTAACAGTATCAAGACAATTGTAAGAGTGAATCTGTGCACGTTTAAACGAAAACGTAAAAATATAAAACTAAAAAAACAATACCGTTCCTAAACCGTGACATGAATTTGAAAGCAGCAGAAATGAAGAGACGCTGAAAACAGGGTTATGTTATTAATACTCAGTGTGTTTTAGCTGGCATTCTTTCTGGATGAGCTGTGATGGATGTTAGAAGGTCGAGTGGAAAAAGAGTCTTTGTGCGCAGAACACTGGTGACCTCATCACAGCCTGATGACCTCAGAGCAGAGCGATGGCATGCGTTTGTGGATCTTCAGAATATAAAGGCAACAACAGGGCTTGTTCCTCAGGCCTCTTGCTGGATCTCTTCGGCCTCTGTACGTTTTACTTCAGGGTCTGTCGCAGTCTGTTTCTGTGAGGGTTCAGGCTACTGAACATTAATCGAGGATCAAACTTAAACCTGTGGACCAGAGACAGATGAAACGCTGGCTGAGCTTAAAAACATTTCCTGCTGAAGTGAAACATGATGTGAGTGTTGAGGATAAACTGACTGTGAGTCGTAAACGCCAGGCGTTCTGCAGGACTGTCCCGCACACGACTGCAGCATCATTAAACGATGATTCATCTTCTCCAGGATCTCCTGATCAATGCTCTTTGCGATGTTAGTCAGCTGAAAGGGGTCTGCTGTCAGGTTGTAGACCTCCACAAACACCTGCAGCACAAGAAGACAGTCATACAATCTCTGCCGGAATGTAATTATGATTGTTGGTTAGAAAGGAACAGCATTTATTTACCTCATTATCATCAAATTCACAGTACTGCAGGTTAGCAGCCGGTGATACTGTTCTTACACAGGCATATGTGTTGTTGTACGAGTCCTCACACACACAGTCAGGGAAACACTCCTGCAGAGACACCGCAGTGTTACAGCACTAACTTCTCTTATTAGTGTCCTCAGTTTTATTTAAGACAGTCACATGTGCGCAGATGCTCACAGACACCCCTGGGCCCAGCAGAGGGCAGGCTGGATCTGAGACGTTTCTGCCTTCTCCTTCATACTCCACAAGAACATCAGATCTCCACGAGCTGCTGTTTCCCGTGCCGGTCTGACACACACACATGAATATATATTTGATTTACTTCTGCTGGATATTTGGCAACACAACAAGGTTTACAATTTGAATGTTTATAAGCATGAACAGGATTCTTACCATGATAGAAAGAAATGACATGCCGTCCATCTGCGTTTCATTGAGGTTATATCCCGCCATGTCCAGGATTGTTGGGCCCAAATCCACATTGGCTACGAGTAACTGTTAACACAAACTACAATTATTATGAGTGACCCAAGGACGGTTGTTTAATTCTGTAAAGTAAACCAGCATTACCGAGCTCGTCTGATTGGGTCTGATATCGGGCCCTCGCACCAGCAGAGGAACTCTGATGTCAAACTCGTAGAGTTGCCTCTTATCCACGGGGAGGGAAAACTGACCTGAGAGGGAGAAACAAACACATGCAGAGGTAAACACAGCCAGTTCCTCCAAAATGATGGTTTAAAATGTCTCACGATGTACCTGTGTGGTAACCGTTATCAGAGGTGAAGATGATGTAGGTGTTGCTAAGCTCTCCTCTGACCTCCAGCCTTTTCACCAGCTTCTCCACCAGGTCGTCTACAGACAGTAAAGTGCGCCACCTAGTGAAACGAATCATACATCAGTACCCCACATGTACTCCTCGCTTGAAAACATCCCTGTCATCCAGATACCGTTTTCTGTAGGCGTCATCCAAGAATTCCACAGAAGAGTTTGTCATGGGAGTCTTTGCCTGTCTGATGAGCCAGTGTTTGTCCTGAGAAGATTCAGACTCTTAGAACACACACTCTTAAAACCGTGCAGAACGTGGCAGACAGGCGGACGTGTACCTTGCCGTGTGTGTTGAAGCTGGGGTCTCGTGGAGCTTTGATGTTGGGAAAGCTGTTCTCGTACTGAGGGGCTGCCATCCAGGGTGAGTGTGGAGCTGGGGTGGACACCATCATGAAGAAAGGTCTGCGGTTCGACTTGTTTTCCAGGAAGTCTATGGAAATATTGGCCTGGGAAACGATAAAGGTAGATCAGAGATTCAGACACGTTACAGCTGTTGTTTACTGTATCATGTAATCTTGTAGACGGTTCGGGTCGCACCAGAACATCTGTCAGGTAATCCTCGCTGTAGTTCTGTCCATGACGCCGCGGCCGGCCGTTCACAGACAGCGTGTAGTTGTAATATTTTGAGTTTCTCTCCTGTGAAACACATTAAGGTCTAGTTTAATTACCTATCATTACGTACACAGTTTAATTACAGTTTAATTACGTATAACCTGCTGCTAAGACGCAGTGAGCTATGAATCACAGGAGCTGATGATAAGCTGAGTCTGTGTGACTATATGGTTACGCAACATACTCTCTCTTTTTGAGTTCTTGTTCCAGCTTCACAAACATTTAATATTTCAAACTACAAACTGTTGGCATAACCTTCCAGCTGAGGTTAATGTTCTGCAGCAGATGGGAAAGTTTAAATGGCGTGTCAGCGTCTCTGCTGGTCATCTGTACTGAAGCAGTCACGTCTCCCATTCCCAAATCTTAATTTCTGAGAACTACTGGACCTCCACACCGACAGACTTTACCATGACTTACAGTTCAAATGTCATGACAGCAGACTGTTGAGAAAGTACAGTCTGTACAGAGCGCTGTAGCCCTGCTGATAAAGCGCACACACGAAAACATGATCTAGTGCTTTTCTTACCAGTGCAAACCAGTAATCCCAGCCAGGGGGTACGTGCTCCACTCCTCCAGCTTTTTTGTTGCCATACTGAAGCAGATAAATGGACAGTGATGATTTCAGATTGATGTACTGCGAGCTGATTCAGGACCATGAGAAACATTTGCAAACATTCAAACTGAATAATTTAACACATCTCGGAAAAGAGCTTCATCATTACAAAAGCACCCGGAATGACCTGGCAACTTCAGATGTGACATCATGAGGGGAGTCTCACCTCATTGAGATATTTTCCTGCAAAGAAGGTCTGATAGGCCCCACGTTTCTGGAGGAAGGCTGGGAAGGTGTTGGGCTCCTGGCTCTTCTGCCAGCCCACGCTGCTGCAGTTGCCCTCCAGTGTGTTGTTGACAACATGATGGTTATGAGGATACCTGCCCGTCAGGATACTGGCCCTGCTGGGGCAGCAGAGTGGACTGGCCACAAACTGCGTTAACACAATAAATGATATGACAGGAAGCACGAGAAGCGCTTTACCATCTACAATACTAAAAATCATGCTGACAATTATTACATTTCTAAACAAACGTACCGTGTTTGTAAACGTTATACCAGCATCACCTATCAGCTTTCTCGTCTTAGCCAAAGGGATCTGTTTAAAAAACAACAGATGGCAAGAGCTGAACTTATTTAACCCCTGACACAGCTCCACCAGCGCATACAAATACATAATAATAAAACACACCGATTGCAGATGACCGTAAACAAACAGAGGTATTATCCCAGGACAATAACTCACCATTCCGCCGACAGACACATCTAAATCATCCGTCAGCAGTAAAACAATGTTCGGTCTGGGAAACACTGTAGCCGCGACCAGATTGCTACAAAGCAAAGTGACGCAGATGAGGATAAAAGGTAACATTGTGACGGAAACAGCGGGTCGTTTTGATGCCGAATTTAAAACAAATAAAGCCATAAGCTACACACTCGTATTTTCATGAGATAAAAGCAGGAAAGACGCTCCTATAGAGGAGCAACTAGCTTTCCCTGTTTACGAAATTACGTAACATACTATGGCTGCGTTTCACCTCATGAATATGCAACAAGACACCCTGACGTTGCTTGGTTACCATCTTAGAGGCCATTATAACGTCTACTAATTAATATTCATGAGCTATCCCGACACCATAGTAGGATTCGATAGCACGTCCCCATTCTAGTCACGTGCAGTGGAGGGGCGGAAGTCGTGGTTAGCTGACGTCTACCCTCTACTGGATGATGTCATTCTTAAAATAACTGTTTTATAGTTTATATGCTGATGTTTTTGTTTTCGCTTATATAAAAATATACATTTAACAAAAGTTAAACATATAATATGTTGTCTTCTATATAGGAAATTTATTGATTCTGGATTGCGTACGAATATAAAACCCTTTGAAAACTTTTTATTCATGTAGACAGTTTGTTTTATTTTAATTTTAAAATGACAAACTCGTGGGGAAGGGAACACGTGTATAATATTTACAATGTGTAATTCACCTGTACGCGTTGCGTTGCACCTGCAGCTGAGAAACTTTTCTCAGAAGTTTTGCAGGTGGGCCGAACTATTCCCACTGTAGGGGAGCGCAATCAGGACTGAAACCGTATCAGGAAGGAAACGAGAGTCTGGGACAGCCACGCCAACCCCGCTCGTGTAATGGACACACCCGGAACTTGAGTTCCTTGTTGATTCTTCTAAAACTCTTTGGTTTGTGCTTCCAGCATGTGTGCGTGAGTTTGTAGCGTGAAACTGTGAAGCGTGATACAGTCATAAACATGTCTGGAGTGAACGCTGAACTCCGAGAAATCGCCATCTGTGACATCTGCTCGGAGGAGGAGAGCGGAGTCTTCGTCAACTCAGGTGCGACGTCTCTTGACGGCTTCTCAACTTTTCACCAATGGAAGGGACGTTCATCCTCGGATGGAAATTGTGAGAGCTTCAAAACGGCTTCATTGTTATCCGTCTCAACACCCAGCTGCGCAGAAGTGCCTCATGGATTACCAGATGAAGAGATCCGTATGGAGAACGGAGGAGGAGGAGGAGGAGGGCTCCACGATTGCAGTGTGTATTCAGATGAAGATGAGCCGAGAGCGTCGCGGGCATCATCTATTGTGGACTGTCTGTTAGTCGAGCTGTATGACACATATAGCAGTAACAGCTTCAGAGGAGCAGACAGCTCGACCGAAGCCTCCAGTTCAGACGCCTTCCTCGGCAGGAGCAACACAGGGTCCAACTTTCTGCAAGAGCTTCAGGAGAAACACACGAGGCGCCATCAGATGAAGTACCTGTCTCAGAAAGGTGGGAATCCGCTCTCCTCACGAGCTGTACATTTAATCCGACGTCACTCATTCATGTCTGATCTTCTCCTGTTACTTGCGCTGTTACCATTAATTATGAATCCATGTTTATTTCAGAATATGTTCCTCTGTGTTAAATCACCCGTTTAGGTTAAAATGTATATACATGCATATACAGTGTCAAAGATTATTCAGTTTTTTGTACCACATCATTGTGATTTCCATACATAGATTCTTGATATACATGTGTTTGCACTGTGTTCTGTCAATCATATTTACTGTATACAGTCACAGAAATTTAATGTACTATCAGAGATCTGCAGGATGCATGTTTTTAGTCTAATTAAACGGATTGAATCTGTGACTGATGACACAGTAGCATCGGTGTGTTTGATAACAGACAGAAACGTGTTATTTTTAAGATGAATGATGTGTGTTCTGTGTTCAGGTCCAGAGGAGCTGAAGTGGATCGTGCAGGAGGTTAAATACCGTATAGCGGTCCAGTCTGCCAAACTGGTGCGTCAGCTGAGGAGGAAGGACAGACTGCGACAGAAGTTTCAGAAGAACTGTGACATCATCACCGCCTGTCTTCAAGCCGTCTCTCAGAAAAGACGTAACTATACATTATTCTTTACTCCTGCAGTTGCTGTGGTAACGTACTGCTATGGTCAATTACATCAGGGCTTCTGTGACTGTGTTGTACATGAAAAGTTCATGATTCTATCTGACTGTTCATCTGTTAGCTTTAAATACTCCACTAGTTTCATGTGGTTGGTGAAGGTCCATGCAGGAGACTCATGGTCATGTGAGTAGCTGAAAACTAACATGCAAATTGGCAGCGTAAAGTGACCACAGACGAGTGCTTGTCAGACAGTGAGCACTGCTGGATGCTGTGAGGTTTAGGGCAGGCAGCTGCTTAAGTGCTGCTGTTCTTAACCCACAGATAATGTGACCCTTAAATTTCTTAATGTCTCTTCCCTCCTTTTCATTTACATGCAGCATGATGTTACTCAGGTACAGTATACATCAGCTCCACCTGGTGTACAGTTCATTTCTGCTCTCATGAAGCGTTTGTCACGTAACGGATATGAACAGTTACGATTCAGTTTTGTGTCACATGTTTATTTTGTACACATTGATATCAGGAATGTTCAGTATTTATTTACTGCTGTACTTAAGATGCATGTCAAAGTAATGGTCTCAATTGCTGTGATGTGAGTGACACAAATGAGCTGTCGTTATTTCTGCTGGTGTGTAGCTGTGTGTGTGACACACTGCAGTTGTGTTTGTGTTGTTTATGTATCAGGTTTGTTTTGTGACGTCAATAGTTAAGACACCTCGTTCAGATTAGAATTTCCAATTATTGAGCGTCAATACCCAGAAGTTCATTATTCTTTAGGATTAAGACTACCGCAGTA
>JAZGTI010005354.1:0-25621 GCA_036877585.1 Botia kubotai
AATCTGGCTGAGCTTCAGCTATTTTGCAAAGAAGAATGGGCAAAATGTACAGCCTCCAGATGTGCAAAGCTGGTAGAGAAATACCCCAAAAGACTTGGTGGCTCTACAAAGTATTGACGCAGGGGGGCTGAATACAAATGTAGACCACGCATTTCAGATTTTTATTTACTTAAAATTTTGAAAACCATGATGTATCATTTTCGTTCCATTTCACAATTATGTGCCACTTTGTGTTGGTCTTACATCTCAATATAAAACATTTACATTTGTGGTTGTAATGTGACAAAATGTGGAAAAGTTCAAGGGGTATGAATACTTTTGCAAGGCACTGTATGTGTTTTTAGGGTCATCACAATAACAATCCTGAGAATTTATAAAAATAAATAAAAATCAAAAATGTTTGCAGACATTTCTTTTAAATGAAACATGCCCATGAATATTTTGTTTACTTGCTACTAAGTGCCTCAAACAAAACAGAGTATTTTTTTATAATTTGATGTTACTAAAGCTAATCTTGTCAAACTGTCAAATCCTGTGATTAGTTCCTCCTAAAAGTGCATAATATGTAATTGTTTCCAGATTATATATGACATTCAGAAGCCAGCCAATCAGATACCATTTTCATGGGCAATATGCATCAGAAATTCAGACAGACAGTGAACTGCCCATGGGCATAAACTAGCTGTCACATATCTCTGCCAGTAATGATACCAGGAAATCAAAATATAGAATGTACTGCTTTACTAGAAGACTGTGCATTTCACTTTCAATTTCACGCTTTAAGGGTAACTTAATGCTTTAACGTATCATAGACAGAAAGCATTAGAGAGACCTTCAGAGAGCATACAGGTCATCTGAACATTTTTCATACACGTAGGTGGTAGGAGTGGCAGGTATCACAGCCCTTTTAGTGACATCTGTGTGCATCAGTGTGAATCAGGTCACAGGTGTGATTTCCAGATGGTGTCTTCCTCTGTCAAAGCTGTATGTGTGTGAATGGAAAATGTTGTCATGGTTTTACAAGAGTGGGATTGTGTTGCATAACCTCCACCCACAGAAGCCCTGCGTGATTCATTATGCCCTATTCAAGCACCACCTCACCTCTGGGATCCTTGGGCTATCGTGGGAGCAGCCGGAGCTATTCAGTGCATTCTACTTTGACTCCCACATTACTGTAACATGCTTGGCTGTGTTTGAATTGCAGCTCTGTTTTCGGCTACAGTAAAAGAGAGAAGCTGTTCCGCTAACATGATATAGCAGCTAAAAGCTTTTTGAAACCATGCAATGTACACTGAGAGATTTTAAAAGCGGGCCATTGACAAACTAGACTTTTTGTGTTGCTGAAATGTTATGAAAGCACGCCCAGGGCTGCTCAATTTCTGAGCTGTGTTAGCGATATTACTCTGGACATATCCCATTTACAGACATAAAAAGAGAACATAAACTGTTCTCACAAGTAAAACCGCACAAGAAAAGCAAAATAGGAACTTAATTAATTGTGAAATGTTTTCTTGGTGCACCAAGTCTTAGTGGTTTGTGTCAAGCATGCGTTCCAACATCAGTGATCCTACAACAGAAACCTGGGGGGGTCTCTGCTCTGCTCAAAGGGATGAAAAAGAAATTTTATTGAAAAGAAACCCTTCCACAAATCCTTCTTTCCACTTTTCATCTTCTCTATGATATAAGAGGCTAATCAGGAGAGTCTATTTCAATATCCTATACCTTTTGTGCAGCAGGGGCTGATAGGATAGCTGGTCCTCCCACCAGGCAAACTGGTGTTTTGGTTAAAAACTAAGGGTCTTACAGTAAGGTAGTAAAATGACACACTTTACAAGATTGGAACCATATTTACATTTTTGAGTGAACAAACCCAAAATGTGGTAGTACATGTCCTAAGATTTTGTAAACACCTCCAGTTTACATGATGGCTAGGGACCTATTTTGACTAAAATGATAATAGCAAGTTCTATCTGAAAACATTAAACAGATATTAAACTATCAGGATAACAAAATACCTGTCTTCCTTAGCCATTTTCGTGTTTATAGTTTTGACTGGCACCTCATTCTGAATCCATTTCTACATTTGGAAGTGCACAAGAGTTTTTCACTTTTAAATCATATGTTGATATTCTCACTCAGTATAAAACTGTTGTGGCTACTCACCTCTGTGACGTCTAAAAGACAAATCATTAATGCAGACACTCTTGCTTAAGCAGAAAGAGCAGGTTTAAAAGACTGTTTCTTTCTTCTCTATCTCTTGCTCCTTATTTACCCTATTACTCTAATCATCTGCCACTCTCTTTTCCTTTCTCTCCTGCTCTTTCTCTTGATGAATGTCAGTTAGTGACCACTAGTGCATGCTGTGTCCAGACATTGCATTGATCCATGTCTGTGTCATTCTCACACACATACAGAAATCAAATCAGTGGCCGTCGAGACTGTGGGGGCTTAGACTGAGGCGATGCAGAGGTGGTGAGAGGCTCAAGGACACAGATACTGGGCCTCAGGACGCCAAATGATTTCCCACTCAGGTGATAATCCACACACATACACACACAGACCACTGATATTGCTACAATCACTGAGGCACTTCATTGGGGTTTAGACACCACTGAACCCAAATAAAGACTGTCAACATCCAGTGAATTACATTGAAATGGAAAATTATGATATTTGCAGACAGAGAGAGAGAAAAAGAACAGAACTTTTAGTAAGTGACTTTTAGGTGTAGTACAGAGACAGGGTAAGCAATGATGGGTACCCAAAACCTACCCAAAACCCACAGAAATTAAGAATTAAGATCACAAAACAAAGCCATCCCCATTAATACAGAAATGGGAAGTTCATGTCATTTCCACATGCCACATCAATGACTCTACTACACATTCTTTGCAGTTCTGCATTAAAGTGCAGAAATAAGTTAAATGCACAGCTGTAATGTATGCGTCTTTAATCCAAATTCAGTTATGCAAAACAAGTGTGCAAATCAATGAGCAAAATGTTGTACATTAGCCCAGAGGCTGGCAGATAAGATCTCACCATCAAACAGAACAATTCTGAAGGACCACAATGCGAATACAAAAAACCTAAATATGCATACAAATAGTCATAGATGCATAAAACTTGTATACATTTTCTTGATTTAAACAAGATTAGGGTATTTTAGCATAAGCTGCTGCTTCAGAAACCACATGGAATATTATCTTTTTGATCTTTCATCACAACATGCAGTAAAGACCCAGTGAAGTCAACGCCAATGAGAGATTGCATGCAATGTATTATCACTGCACAGAAGTTAGACAACAGACATCCAATGAGCCTTCATCAGGGTAATCAATCTGCTTCATCGATCAAGTGACTAAAATTGCACTTCTATCACTCAAAGTCCTCAATGATTGAAGAATGTGTACAGGGCACAAACAGTTTAAATTTCTTTCCTCAATGGGTGAAGATGTTTTAAATTCATCAGTAAATTTGTGTAAACACTATAACCAAGGCAAGCAATTGCAGAGAGACTACTGTCACCTATGGTCATTTATCTGATATCCTGTATATTGTAATTATAGCCAGTCAATCTCATATCAGGCCTGGGTTTGTGTTCACCAGAGAATACAGTTCATGTAAAGACACTTGTTGTTATAGAGAGAGACGTGACCAGCTCAACAGTTCTTCAGTTTGGTAACTTAATGCCACACAGTTGTAGTCTGCAATAACATCACTGCAGATACTGTGTTATAATTGTATCTTAGGTGAACAAGATCAAAGCCAGGGAATTTCAGAATGGGAGACAGATTTGCATATTATAAATGCATAGTTCCAGTCATGGATGCTGATTGCTCAATATATTGCTGTATTTTGCTGTATCACTGCGCATTACCACCAAATGTCAGACAAATGTCTTAAAAAGTCAATAAAAATTTTGTTTATTGTTAATTCAGTGACAGAAGTGTGTGGAATGCCAAAAGGAAGTAACTGTAATATTTCAGTCTTTTCTATATTTAGATGTCAGAAATAAAATAATTATCAAGGATGTAAAACGTAAATGTAATAACCTAAAGACAGTGCTGGACAAATAATGTGTCGATAAGGCTCGTTGTGGTGTCTAAACATGTCTGACAGTGTGTTGCTTAACAACACCAACTGACCTGTTCATGCAGTTTTTCAGATAAAATGGTGGTATTTGTCATGCACTTTATTGGTTTGTAAAAATAAAGCAGCATACTCTTGCACAAAAAACAGAAGCATATTTTTTATGCCCGGAGAGGATTCTAAACAACATTACCTCAAAAAAATAAGCTAATGGAACATACGCCTAATTAACCATTATCACGCTACTGTTTCTTGATATCTTTGACTACAGAATAATAAATATCTCGAGACCGTGTGTACAGGGTGAGCAAATCAGCAGTAGGACACAAAATGTGTCCACATACATCAAAAAAACAGACAGCCTAGGCAGGGAGTTCTCGGCCAGCAGGCTCTCTAGATGATGTAAAGGGCAGCAATCCCAAAATGCCACAGGAAAAGAGCAGTGAGGAAAAAAACACACAGGCAGAGATAACTGATCATACAAAACACACACACTTAGAGAGGGACAGTTTGGTACTATTAAGCGCTGCAGTACTTTAATTCCCAGTTCCAGGTGTTCAGGGAGCTGTTTTGGAATTATAAAGGCATTATCAGGATATGAACTGGTACTGCAGCTCTTAATAGTACCAAACTGTCCCTCTCTAAGTGTGTGTGTTTGTATGATCAGGTATCTCTGCCTATGTGTTTTTTTCCCACAATTTATTTATTTATTTTCTATTTATCTATTTATATTTACATGGGTATTCTTTCATTCTCATCTTTTTATTTTCTGTGTGTTGTTGTTGTCTCTGGAAACCTGTGACACTAAAACAAATTCCTTGTATGCGCAAGCATACTTGGCAATAAAGCTGTTTCTTATTCTGAATTAATGCAGAGCCAAGGCAGCGGGAGGCGCTCCGTAAGACACTCCTTAATGGCTCCTTCATTTTTCAGCGTGGCATGTTGTTGACATACATAATGCAAAGCGATTATTGTGTTTCAGCTGCATGGAAAGGAGAGAAGTAAAGAGACAGAAAGGAGAAAAAGTAAGGGAAGAGGAAAAAGAGAAGAGAATGAGCCCAGAAGAGAGGCACAAGACATAGCGCAAAAACAGTACATGTACAAAACAGCACAAAAACTGCACAAAAATAGTTACTTACGAGGGAAACGAGGCAAAAGATTTCTTAGAGATGAGACAAGATAAGAAGATATGAGATAACAGGAGACAACAGGAGATGTGGGTTTGTATGGGGTGGACATTGGTGGTGTGTGCAGGACTGTTTTTGAAGGATTTCTTTCTCACTGTTTGAACACAGATGCTAATCAGCTGCCACACAGGCTGTGAAACAGGCAGGAGTTCACATACCAACAACCTATTGCAAGTCAAATACACACACAGCCCCATGTTCGTCAACAGACTCTAATGACATCAGGTATAGAATAGTGAAAAACTGTATTTTACAAATAAATGTCATTAGAAATAAGGAAAAATCAACTTTCAACAACAATAAAAACAAAATCTCCTTAAGGGACAATTACTGTATATAAAATTATTAAACTCGTTTTAACTATCCTTTGAAGTAAAACATCCCACGTGCCTTAATAACAAGATACAAATAATAACAAAGAAAATCCATTCTGGATGAATGCAAAGCATCTGTTTGCTGGTGAATTTATTTAGTTATAGGTTCGCAGAGGGCAATGATTTGGACCACTGACTGTGAAAGTTGTGACTATCCATCTCCTGCTGTGGTCGTGCAGAAGCGCTGAAGAACATGCACACTTGCTTTACAAGACCTATTCTTCTCATAAACTTGTTCACACAAACACACACAAGCAGTCTAGGGAATCTTCAGGGAGTTCCAATTAGTCCTTCCCGACCTATCAATTAACACCAATTAACACCAGCAATTCTAATTAGCCAGCAGTAAACAAAAACAAGTTTAATTAGCCAGCAGTAAACACAAACAAACAAAGGTTCTATCACGGGTTAACATGATAAAAGATCCAAGATGCTCTCTCTCAAATGTAGACAATGAAAGCAAATCCTAGAACTGGAGTGTTCCACATCATTTCCACGGGTGGCACAGGACACACACAGCATGACGTTTCCCAGTCTCTGTTCGTCATCACAGAAAAGTTTGTTTAGGTTCTTTACATACACACAGCTCTTATTTCCCTGTTTATAAGGCAAATGCTCACACACGCAGGGCCATGATAAAAACAGTTAATAATTGACTACAGCCAAAAAACTCAGTGTTGTTTTGGTATGAGAACTATAGTGATGATTAAGCAGTCATGGAAGTCAGGAGAAGATTGTAGTTTAATTTCAGAAAGGAACTGGGCAGTTACAGTGGATTTACAGTGATTCCAGCAAATCTAATTGAACCTTTCAGGACACCCCTTAACTGCCATTGGTCAGACAAACAGACATCCCAGATAGGGATAACAGAAAGTACTTTAATATGCATACAACCACACACATAAAAACGAAACTCTTTAAACATGCGGAGACATGCTCCAGCATTATAGTACTGAGAAGCTGATTCTAAATTGGGTTTGGGTATTAAAAGCAAAGCACTGAGCCTGAATCCCAGTATCTCTAAACACCTCCACTGAATGTATTTGTTCATACATTAGAGGTTAAAATGCTTACAAGGTGTTTAAGTGCCTGATCACAGTGCTTTATGCAACAAACAACTCAGGCATCAACTCCCAGATGCTAAAAGCTCTAAAAGCCCCGTCAAGTGTCACCTCATGCTGATGAGAAAACATTTATCATGACCTGACATCATGCATTAACACAAGATCTTGAATGGCCTCTGTGTATCTTTCTCTTCTTCATCACAGATCTGCACTCAACCGACTCTGCCCTGTTACCAACTATCTGAGCAGGTCTGAGATCAGTTCTAGAGGTTACTGAGTGCAGTTTTAATACAGCGCCAGAGGACATCCACACACCTGCTGTGCAAAATCACTGTTACTCCTCCTGTCAGTCACTTCCTTTTCACTGGATTCAAAACTCAATAAATCATATTAAAATCCTTCTCCTCCTTTTTCTTTCTCTCTGATGTCACAGTGTGTAAATGTGTGTCAGTAGGAGGTGAGCTACTCTTTTAAAGCGACACAAGCTTTTAAAAAGCCAGGTAAAACCAAGAAAAAATTAAATAACTGGTCAATTGAAAATGTTGCAATGCATTTATTGAAACACTTCTGAGAAGCACCGTTTTGGTGCACAGTAGTGCTTCACAGAACTTTAATGAAACTATGAAATTTTGAACAAGTTTATTTTGTTTTCACAGTGAAGTACTGTACAAATGATTTTAAACCACTAAATGACCCTTCAATGACCAAATACTAAATGACTTTAAATGAAAAAAACATTGTACTTCACACTGTATTCCCATTCTTCTTAAGCCACTGATAGCTTTGTGTGAAACGTACCTCAACTCTCCACAGGTCTGTTTCTCACACAAAGGTATCAATAAAGATGAAGGCTTTAAAAGATGAGGAATACAGTTCACAAGTTGTTGAACTAATCCTATAGTGCTTATTGTAGTAGCTTTGTGATGTATTTTTTTTGATGTATTAAAAATAAATTCATTTAATATTTACAATATTTGTTTTAAACAGAATCTGGAAAACTCTGTGAGCTTGTATATACCATTAAAGGAAAATAAACATTAACCCTTTCACACGTGAGTTTTTTTCAGGCGACAGATCGCGATTTTTTTTAATGCGACCGTTATTTTGGAATGAATCACGTTCCAGTTTGTAATGGTGGGCCGGTAGTGTTTGTGATATAAATAATGACGGAACACGGAACACGGAACTAACAATAAATGGTATTTAATGAATTGACGAACAATAACCGTAAAAATAACGAGGTGACGACAAGTGCAAAACAGCAGTGAAACATAAAACAATCCACGACGAACATAGAAGACAGGTTCAGGGCAATAGAATCCAAAGGGGCAAACCAAAAGTGTCATCCAAAATACAAAGTCCAATAATCCAAGAAACCGGGAAACAAACGAGAGAATAACTAATTACAAAAAACCACTGAACAACACCAATTTCCACTTCTTTTGAAAAACATAAAAGTGTCTGGCGAACTGAGAGAGGAATAGAGTAAACTTTACAATTACCTACACAATCGATTGATAGGAATAAAACATAACCGCATGTTGTTTGAAAGGTTTGTTTAGCCTCCGTTATGTATAAACGATATATATTTTCCTATTACTTCTGTGATTGTGCAATGAAATATGAAATGTAGTAAATATAAAATAATGTTTTGTTTGAAAGATGCTTTTGCCTCCGTTTCATAAAAAGTATAGGCTATATATAGAAAGAAACGCTTTGTAGAAGATGATGTATATGAAAAGCGCTATACAAATAAACCTGAGTTAAAATTGAACTTGTGCAGCATCATTTCAAATGTAAGAAACAAATAAACATTACATGACTGAAAACGCTAATAACTGTGACACATAATAAGCGCTGAGAGACTTGCTCTCTCGTTTACCGCCAATTCCTGGTTTAAACGCAGATTTGAATTTAGCAGGTGATCACATGACACCAATGTGATCGTACCCTCCTGAGCCCAACCAAGAATGATCACACCAGTGTGATCGTACGCGCGAAAGGGTTAATAGTGCTAACAATTCTTTTGTGTGTTGGTTTTGAATGAGGGAAGAGTGAGTGATTTAGGGATTATATGGTTTAACTGTCTCTATTTGTCATTCTATGCTAATCTGTGACTGCTGTGTTATTTTTCTGGGGGAAGAGAACACACATCCACATAGAGGACATCAAATGATGCTTCAAAATGTGATACAGATTTTAATTAACACTCCATCAGATTTTACTGCCCACCCTGGCAGACCATAAAGTGGGAGAGAGAGAGAGAGAGAGAGAGTGATGCAAAAAAATATAGGCTGTATTGGTCAACTAAGAGAGAATGTTCTTTAATAAAGGTATAATGATAGGCTTTTGAGTTTACAATAACAAGATGTATTTACAAGTTAAAATACGCTTTCGTGCAGCTCAACCGATACGCCATGGTGCTAGCAATGCCAATGTCATCGATTCCCAATGAATGCACATACTCTTATACATTACACATTATATTAAATGTATAACTTGAATGCACTGTAAGCTTGGATAAAACATCTGCCAAATGTGTAAATGGACCTTAAATCCTTCTTTAATCTTAGATGCCTCTGGGTGGGAAGTACAAAGATCTAATTCTTTTCTCCTCAGGATTTAATTACTCTCCAAGACAGGGGATGTACTTGGAAGGACAGTGACAGGTAGCTGTTGTGAAACCCAGAGGCTGTGTATTTCTCATATGGCAATAGAGGGGGGCACAGGGTCTGTACAGGTCTGGAGTTTTATAGAGGGAAGTGAAGAACAGACTCTCCAAGTAGCGGCTATCTGCTATCTTTAGATTACTAAATTCACTAGTTAACCACTTTAGAGCTCCAGGCAATGAAAAGTGTGGAGAGCCAATTAGAGCAGTACAACATCTTACATTATATCGCTCTCAGACATACATAATCTCAAAGTTTCTGGTGTATATGAAGAGAGTGCTGGCCTTATTATAGTTTGCAAGTGCAGTTTGCAAGTGCTGTTTCACCCCTTCATTTGACAATAAATTAGCCAAAGAACTGGATCTTCACCCTACAAACAGAGAAATAGGTTTTACATAAACCTAAATAGAGTTGTAGTCAGACCCAGACTAATATCAGACCTGCTATTTTTTCAAGGCACACATACAGACTGTGATATTTAAGACCTAGACCAAGAGAGAGCTCTTCAAGAACCAGGCTCTGGTTAATGAACTGAAATAGAGAATATGTTTAATTATTTAGGTACAGAAACTCTGTACCTCAAGACCATGACCACAAGATCAGGACTCCAGGTCTTCAGAGCTCTGTTGTATAACTCAGTCTTTATAGATCACACAGACTTTCCATCCTGCTTTTGCTCCATGCAAACTCATACAACTCCAACATCTGTTTCAATTCCACTTGGCAACACTCACACATTCTAGTCTGGAGTAGTGGTGAATTCCAAGTGCTGTTATACAAAAATTTAGAAATGCTGTTTGCCCAATCAGATTAGAGACCCAATCTAACTGTTAACTGTTAACAAAAATAAAGTAAATTACAGTTAGTCTTTCAAGTTCTATGATAAATTCTGTCCACGTGTGACATGGCAAATGGTGTACAGTGGATCCAATTTGTTCAAACTATAATAGTTCATTCTAGTCTGTAAGTGGTTTAATTACAATGAGAAAAAAAACTGTGCCAAACATGCCTAAAATTTCACACTCTGTTCCTAATGTAAAACAGGCTGCTATTAGAGTGTGAATTCTGGACTTCTGGACAGAGGAAATGGCCACAAAGCTGTCCGGTCCCTTTCTTCAGTGATAGAAAGAGTGAGATGATTGGAGGGGTGGTGCTCAGACGAGACAGACAGACTTGTTGGCAGCTGAGAAGTCAGTTAGTCGTCAGAAGGTCTGGCCATAAATGACCACTCAGCCAACTTTCTCTGCACGGTCTTGATTGAATGTCATTACTACACTAGCTCATGTGCTGATGAACTGCAGTTTAAAATGTGAGGGAGCATGTTGTACTTCACTACACTGTTGAACTTAGAACACTGTGATCTAGGAAAATGGATTACAACCGAAAGTGGCTCAGTAACATTTAGGTCTTTGGTATATTTATCGGTCAATGTCTGCTTTAAGATTTATAGAACAAAAATTTATATGGTGGACAAAATCAGTGACTAAGCCAGAATTCATTGTTTAATTTTCTATTAAAGAGGATAATGTAGAAGAACATAATAAAGAAATATTTGGACTAACCTGAGGAAGTCCAGATACTTGTCCCTTCTGAAAAGGCTGAGCAATAGAAGGAGTGAAGACCTGGGCATCCTCCACTGGTCGGCCCTTCATGTAGTGCTTTCCAGCCTCATATATATCCACCTCAAACATCTTCCCTTTGAACTCTGACTTCTTGGGCACTAGCACCTGCAAAAGCATGAAGGACAATATAAAACTAAAAAAAAGTGAATTAAGGTGGCATCTACAGGAACTGGAAAAAAGGAAGTGGCCTGTTTGTTGAAACTTTGGGGCTTGACTATGCCTATCATACACTTTTTATACTTTTTATACACATAAGTTTTTGTATAAATAATGATAAAAATAAATAGTTTTTATTAAATTTTAGGTCAAAGACCAATTATTATGTCAGATATAAGAATAATATTCTACAATAATACATTTAATTACACACTAAATCAAAACAACAGCCATAGAAAATAAACTTTAAATAAACAAGTAATCTATCTGGAATCCAGATGTGCCTAAATTATATGAACCTGCTGTGATGCATGCACTTCAGACAACACCTCACATACATGACATGTCCTCTGTCTGAATCCTCAAGCCTTAACCAAACAACATCGATCTTCTCGCTACCAGCATTTTGCTGCAGCTCAAATCAATAGCACTTGACAGATTCAAAGAGTTGTGCCATTGGCTGACGCTTTTGAGTGCCTTTTATTATCCACACCATGCATACACAAATTCAAAACACAGTCTGTAAATATTAAACTGGGCATTAAAAATTCTCATAAGCTTGGCATGTTCGGTCACGCATTTCCATAAAACTGGCACAACAAGCTTGTTTTGAGTTTGTGAGTACTTTGTATCATCTTGAACAGTGCTATTAGGTGCAGCTTTTATTGGTTTTCAAGTGGTAAAACGAGAAAACAAACAAGCACCTCATTTTATCGCGCATGTTGACATGCTTCCAAGACGGGTTTGTCACATGCTCTCACATCCCCAGTGAAAAAGGAACAATGCATTGAGGCCTAGAGATATTAGGGCTTTAGATCTGCATTAGGTCTAAAAGGACATGAATCAGACATGAATCAGTCCAGGCAAGGGGGCTGAATTGGATTAAAAAACTGGATCTATGGGGGTTTACATTAAAATTGTCTTTATTACTTTGAGCGCCAGATAACTTCAGAGCGCAAAAACCCCAGGCTTGCCAGGGAGCTTAAAGCGCATTATGATTCATCAAAACTCCAACATATCACAGGATCTGTTGAATACGTTTTCAATTAGGCTTGGGAAATAAATGTGTTTTCCTTTTCCTCAGTCTATGCTGTAGCCAACATGCACTGTGAATTTAAATTTTTTATTATGAGAGTTTTTATTTCCATTTACTTTTTCATTCAATTACACAAACATTGAAGGTCAAACACTAACATTTTAAGGGGTAGATAAAGTGGTCCTACAGCTTTTGTCTACCCTCAATTGAGATAAAACTTCACATGCTGGAAAACCATTAAGGGTTGTCCGTGTTCAGCCAGAAATTGCGAGTCATATCTCCATCCTGGTTCTCATTGTAAAACAAATGGTATTTTAGAGCCTGTGGCAGAGGACAAGGCTAAATTTTCTTTGAAGCTCTTGAGTAGCTTTGAAGCTGTACGTCTCTGGCAGTACCATGCTATAGGCCAAAGTGTGTCCTTGAACAGGTGAGCTGGGTTTCTCCATGTCTGGAAGGGAATAGGAAGTTTGTGCAGAGTTGTATGTATTGAGGCTGAATAGCTTTGAACCTTTTTCGTAGGAGGTTAATTTAATCAGTACACTTGCTGGTTTACACACTGTCAACAAAGACTGCATACTAAACTCAGACTAACAGGGACAGAGCATGGAGAATAATGTACTTGCCACAAGGTTTGTCTGTGTATAATTTGAATAAAACAAGCATGTTAGTTTACTAAATTTTGTACTAGGAATAACATGCTACTACAGTCCGTTTATGCACGTTTATGCACTTAGAGTTTGAAATCAAGCTATAAAGCAATTTATCTGCTAGCCGCCATAAGTCTTTGACAACTCTGTGTAGTTCTGGCTTTGCCTTTGACACCAGTGCTGGAAGCTTAAAGGTAGGTTGAGCTTAAGCTCCAAACAACCTGTGCTGAGCTCTTAATCGTTGCCATGTACATGGCGAGCCGCTGGGTAAAGCTGGGCTCTCTCTGATGGATGGTCAGTCACGTCTCAAAGGCTCTGGAGAGCACAGCGACTTTGAGTCTTGAGATCAAGAAGGAAAAGGAGGAGAACAAAAGGAGGAAAGGAAAACAGAGGGCTAGCATTCCAGATTAGATCTCCCATCCTTTAATGCGCAGCCCCGTTCTCAATCAATGGCACTGCAGATGGCTTTCTGTTGGGTATTATAGTGGTAAGATCAATAGTGGCTGGCTGGATGGGTTGACCCCGGTGACCCTGGAGGAGCTGAGAGCCACAGCACTGCATTAGTCTGTGCTCAAAATCATCTCTGTGTGAATCTGAGATGTGGAAAGTCTGAGAAAACTATTTGATAAATCATACCACAAAGTACTTTTGAAAGTACATAAATATGAAAGTCAGTCATGTGTTTGCAATGTCATGAGGTCAGAGAAAACGTTTTCAAAAACAATTAGTTTTGAGTGAACTAACATGTTCTTAACAGCATCAGGCTAGCTAAAGGTTCCATTGTAAGGAGACAAGTGTTTTGCTTTTAAAAGAATTTTCAGAAGAGAAGCTGGTAGTAGCAAGCAATCACAGTCCAGCAAGGGAGACTGAAAGACCAGCTGAGACTGAATGGAATGTCAATCATCACAGAGAACACAGAGTGTGGTTTGAAAGCTTTGGGACATGAAGGAAAACTGTTTTTACAGTTGGTACAGTTGAGGTGGTTGTATTGAGGTCTTGGTGAGCTGGTATTTTCTCCAATACATCTGAGGTGAGAGCTGGACTGACTAAAAGCCAACATTTTTGTTCTGGTCAACAGCCTTAGTCTACTCACAATCAAACTGCAGACATTAAGGGTGCACTAAACAAAAGCTAACATTTAATTCACTGACCTTGTTCTGTTCACAACTATGATGTAGACTTTAGATCTTAAAAGCCCCAACCCCATTAAAAAGCACCTTGTAAATTCTTTCATACACATAAATATGCTTGGTATGCCCAAACCACTACATAATCCTGGTCGAGCACCCAAGACAAGAGTGGAGTGACACTTAAGTGAAGCTTYGAGCCTGAAGACAAGTTTCTAAACTCTTAACGCAAAGCCTTATAAATGCCAAATGCATAACTGATGATCACCAACACTATGTAAACTGATTTATTACAAGATATTTACATTTTTGTCATTTTTTTGGTCTGTTGACAGTATAAATCATGCTCGCTTTGTTGTCATATGCAGACAGCAATTTTTAATTACAGGCATAATCCTTACTTATTATTTCTGAGGTGTAGCCCCAACACACAGAACATATGCACCATTTCATTAAATATTTAACAGATGCAGTATTTCTATAAACATATGCATAAATATGTATGTAAAATTTAAATATTATACAGAACAGTATATTGATAACATTATATATTATATATGAAGATTTATTAAAATAAGTACTACTAAGTGAAAGTCAAAGATCTACTAGTACCTGTTCATAGAACTTGTTGTGGGCAACATAATACTGGGAATCAAAAGACTCTTCAGTGACGAGCACATGCTGCCTTTCTCCAACCTGTGAAAAGATGACAGAAAGACATGCCCAGCACATAAAACAACAGGAGACTAAATGATTCTATTTCCTTCAGTGTCATTCTACAATATCTAGTTTAACCAGAAGTAAAAAAAAGGATTTCTGATCACGTAAGCATTGTTTTAACACAAAACCTTTGCCAAGATATAATCACTTAAATGTTGGCTGTCATATGCCCTTGCTTTAAAAAAAACTCAAAAAAGTAAATGGACTTTTTTAACATTACTTTTAGACATTTTTCATTTAAGACATTTTAGAATTAAACACACAGAGGTGCTCAAGGATCATTTTAATTAATTTGGCAGCTACAGTGATTTGTCGCACCGCATTAAAAACAATCAAAACAGCATGTAACGTTTGAATATTGTGATAGCATTGACAGTTTGAAAGTGGAGGCTTTGTTTTATCACAAATCACATGCAATTTTAGTTTTTTTGGTCTAATATTGTACTG
Organism: Botia kubotai; assembly: GCA_036877585.1. Classification (NCBI taxonomy): domain Eukaryota; kingdom Metazoa; phylum Chordata; class Actinopteri; order Cypriniformes; family Botiidae; genus Botia; species Botia kubotai. Next base: position 15,139 of record JAZGTI010005354.1, read on the forward strand.
CCCATTGAGACCGATTTAAAATGAGAGAACGAGTCACATTTTATCAGCTTGTAAAACAGATGGCATTTGTACAGAACATGAATTGTACAGATGTATTTAACCCAAGCATGAGACAAAGAGAGGTAGAAAGATCATTCTGATCACTCCATTAATATGTGCTAATTGGGGGAAATTAAAGGACTACACCAGTCAAGAGATACAGAATCTGGTACATCACCGCTGTGACTGACGTGATAGGAGATGAGTTCATATCTTAGAATTGAAAATATTTTGTTTCATTCATACTGTTACAAAGCAACTGCTAGTGTAGTTAATATATTTTTACAAGACTTGTGCAGTGATTTTCTGTGCAAAGCACAGAGCTGAGTAATTTAAAAGTGAGGGACATTAGGTAAAATAACACAAAAGCAAACACACATACACACAGTCGCACACACATGGAAACACAATAAGATTTTAGAGAGCCAACATGTGTGTAAATTGTCTGAGGCCCAGCATACAGCAGCTTTCAGAATGAAAGAAATGGAAGGTTGTTCTTGAAAGACGTGTGTAGAGAGAGAGAGACGCTTTATGAAATCCAGATTGCCCTCATTCTATTTAGTGGGAGCATCTGGCCTTTTGAAATGACAACTAACTTAATGTGCTTTGCGGAGCCTCTTGCCCTGTGAAAGGGCTCCTCTTTGTTCCAGGGCCCTCAGCCTGCTTTGGATGAAAAGCCGGCTGCAGAAACAAGAGACGGAAAGCTGGTTGTGTCTGAACTGTAGTTGCAGGCGGTCGGCTGCTCTGTGCCTTTGTTAAACCCCAGTGCTTATTAAAATGTGCCTGCCTTTCCAGCCCTACAAACAAAACACACCAAAGAAACAAACACTCAGTTGAGATCTAAGCTTTAAGAACTGTCTGTTGTGGTGTTGCAGGACTTTGCCATGGGATAGTGACCAAAATGAATGCTACTGGCTTACATATAATTGCATACATAAGTGTTGTTTATATAGTTTTAGGTGCTCAATATATACAGCTACTTGTCTAATGACATGACAATAACAAAATCACAGTGAAGCTGGATATTATTCTTTTTGAAAGCAGAGAACTGTGACTGATATTTCACAGCGAAAACACATCAGCCACCTTACTGTATGAAACAGAGTGCCCTCTCAGGATACTCCACAATGTGGCACAGTCCAGTGAGAGCCATCATGCAGTCAGCGCCAAAGGTCAAAGGTTAATAGCAGCAGGGAAGAGGTCACTGTGTTGCTGTTTGCCCTTCATGCCTGTGGAACTAAGCTGCTTTGCTGGACAAATGTCTGCTTTATCTTCAAGCAAAGGATTCTGAAGTTAAAATCCAAACTGTTTGGCCTGCAAGCCTCTCTGGAATAAAACCCATGTCTCAGCTGTTCACTGGAGTGTACACTCAATGTGAGAACAGTTATTGCAGACAGGGGCTGTTTAACAAATTACTAAAGTTTGGAAAAATAAAAAGACCAATAAAAAGACATCAATAAAGACATAAAAAATGTTATTCCATGGGCAAATTATCCAGACGAGAACCTGCTTTCCTTGCAAGAAGCTGTGATTTATATGCATGCGTTCAAACTAGTCAGCACACCCACACAGGTGCGTTTTAACATGGAACTTGTATTGTATGATGTTGAGGTAAGTGATGCACTCACTGTTAGTGATGACTGCATCTACAGAGGGGGTTTGAGCTGACTTTGTTTTCAACTTTATTAAGTTTTTAACACCATGGTAGGGCCAAAGCTGATAACTAATCAGAAATTCTCTCATCTGTGGTAAAGTAAGAGCCAGCAGGGAGAAGGGGAAAAAACGCAAATCACCATACTGAAACATACATCAGAGAACAACAAAGAAGGCCTCAGGAGACTTCATAAGCACTGATGCATCTTACTGGTGCTAAAGCATGTCCAGCATCCAGCATTAAGCCAGAATGAGTTTATTTTGTAAACGCTGGTCCGAGTCTTGGCTTCAGATCACAAATGTGATGTTCACTCTTAATTGGGTCTAATCCAAGTTGTGGGATGATAACGTAAACAAATCAAATGAAAAGCTAACAGCGGGGGATTATGTTTCTGGATTACACACCTGACATTGGATGCATTCAATTGTTTAAAAGCGCAAGACAAGAAAAGCATTGCCAAGATGGATATTTGTTGTGGAATTTCCTCCTCAGTGCTGTCATGAACGAAAACAAATCGGAGCCTGGCTGGATTTGAATCAAAAGAGAATAATTACACAGGTCCAGTACAAACAAGTATGCTAATCTACAGGGCTTTACAGACGAGATGGGAGTTGATGGAGTATTCACATCATATGCATACAAGCTTTTCAGGAGATAAAGACTACATAAATCTCTGGTGTGCTTTTTCTCATCTTGAACCTTCTTCAAATGTTCCAGGCTCCAGAGGTAAAGCGGTTTTATCAACAGCAAGCAATGATTCCTTTGGTAATGTCTGGTAACATGTCCTTTCAATAGGGATTTTTCTTTGTCAAGAAAGTTTAATAAAACACTGTTAGACAAAAGTCGATGTAGCCTATTATAATTATGCTCTGATTGATAATTTACGAAATCAAAAGAACAATCACAATGAATTAAATCCAGCCTTTCGAGTGCATGTGTCTTATTCTTTCAACGTAATGTTTTTTATCTTCTGGGCTGCTTAGAATTACTTTATGCACAACCTTTGTCAGTCACTGCACATCAGAAAACATTGTGCTTATGAATTCATACAGTAAATATTATTATAATCAACTAGCCAGTGTGTTGTCTGTGTGACTAGTCTGTCTTAAAGACATAGGTTATACAAAATTGTTCACAACAAAATAGGTTATACAAAAAATTTTTTTATACAAAAAATCTCAAAAATATTTTTATACAAAATAGGTTATACAACAACAACATTTCTATCATTTACTCACTCTCATGTCATTTCAAACCTTTATGACTTTTTTGGCATCTGACACAAACACAAAAGAAGATCGTTTGAAACAGTGGCACCCATTGACTTCCATTGTGTGGACACAAAACCACTGAGGCATTTTTCAAAATAACTTATTTTGGGTTCCACAGGTCATAAAGGTTTGGAATGATATGCGGTTAAGTAAATGATGGTAAAAAAATCATTTTGGTGTGAGCCCTGCATTTAAGTGAAACACAAATGAAGATGCTTAGTCAATTGTATTATTACAATTATAATACAATTATAATTGTATTATTACTTAGTCTATTATATGCCATCCCTATGTAAGCTGGAATTCTAATATTTTGCTCAACAATTTTGTGGCTTTATCGGTTCAGTCAACCCTTTATTCATAAACATACTATAGGCCTAGTATACCTAATTAGTCTTATACATCCCACACATATTATTTTCAATAATACCATTATCACGTGTTTATTCTTCTTCTTTGTTTTATATGTAAAGCTGCTTTGTAGCAATGTAACATTGTAAAAAGTGCTATATAAATAAAATTGAATTGAATTGTTAGGAAATGACAGCATCAGTTAAAAAACAAAACACAGTTTCAGAACAACACAAATAACCATAATAATATCTGTATCTAGATACATTTGTCAACTTTACAGACTAGGCATGACTACTTTGAACCAATCCCAACTGATGAAATTTCTCCTGAAGTCACTTTAAATAAAACTAGTTTGATCTTTCTCTTCACTTTCATGGATCTACTCATATGAGGCTTGTGCTGGAACTCTGGAGAAAAGCCAGTCTTTACATTCAGACTGTGGAATGCAGCTCCATTGCAGTGAGGGGGCAGCACATTATCCTGGAGATGTGTAATTCACAACTGAGGCACAGCCAAACACATGCTCCCACTGAGAGAAACATAAAAACTAACAGGGACAACAACAAAAAACTAGATTTAACAGAGAAAGAAGCAGCGATGCTGAATAACTAGAGAGGTTTGTCTCACACATTTAATGTCACCGTCTTAGCCAAAGAAGTGCCTTTGGGCTCCCCAAAATATATTTTTCAACAAAACCTCCCACACAAACTTAATTGACATGTTTTACATGTAAATAACTAATAAACTAAAAACTACAGCAGTGGAACAACACTTCACATTTAGAAAACAGATGTCACTTAAGACACAGTAACTTAAAGAATAAAACTAAACTGTTGCCTTCTTAACCTGAAACTCACAAAGTAACATGACACTAAAAAAATCTAATTAGCTTCCTCAGATTTAGTGCCTGCTGTTACCGTGACAACCACCAAAGACTTAATAAAGACCATCATGTTAGAATTACATAGTGTGAAAGAAAACAAGGACAGCACATGAAAATTAAAGAAGGAAAACCAAATAACTCACGTAAAACATTTAAAAAAAAATCCCGGATAGCATGTACCATTTTTGCATTTGCAATTTAAAAGACAGAGAGAATGGAAGGTATTACAGGACAAACTATAAAGACACCAAACAAAACATAGAGAGATAGAGACAGAGATAGAGACAGAGAGAGAGAGAGAGAGAGTGAGATACAGAGAGAGAGTGAGATACAGAGAGAGAGACAGAGACAGAGAGAGAGGAAGACAGAAAGAGAACGAGAGAGAACGTGTGTGTTGAGATAAAATGGAAGTGAACCACAGCAAAGCTCTAATGGTGCATAATTAACATAACAACAAGCAGCAATGATTCAGTGCTTCTCCACTGACCAGATCATCTCATTAAGAACAGTTGAATAACAATCACACTACCATCACAGAGTGAGAGAGAAAGAGAGAGAGAATTCCACTATTCTTATGTTCATTATTAATTTATTTTACATTTTTCTTTCATAATTACTTAACTTATAGGACTTCTGCGATTTATTCTTTTTTGTTTTAAGCATCACCAAACGAAACTGCCAAAAACATTCAGTATTATCAAAGCCTTCTGAAGGCTTATCAAACCCCCCCATCTGCTATTGGTTGAGCAGTCCCAAGCTCACTCCATTGGTTGAATTAATATTACTGTGTTGGTCTGAGGCTCAAACAGAACAATGTTTAAAGGGACCACAATTGTTTACACTTTTCAGGGATATCAACCTATTAATAGTTTATTTACGGTTGTCTTAACTTTTAAGTTAGAATAGATAATATATGTCCTAACCATTTTATAATAACATTACTGCATACTATTGGTCGGCATCTATATGCTGCACATATCCTGCTTCTATGAATGCACAATTTCAGCCCACTACACTGAAATGAGGCATAAAAATAAAACATACAATATCTTGCCACCACTGAAAATGACGTTTTATGTATACGTCTCTTTACCATCCTTTTTCTATTACACTGTCATAATGCCAGGCTGAAGTTTACAGCTCCACAAGCCTGCACTCTCCATCCCAGCCTTCTCCTCTGCTGCACCTCACAGCAGACTCCTCTGTACCACCCCTCTCATTTTTCTGTGAAGAAACTCATTATTTTCATTATTTACAATTACTTGCTTTCTTGTCAAAATCACAGCCCCTCAATAATCAAGCTACATAGAGGATTTGATTCCAAATAATGTCTTTATCCAATGCATCTAGACCGGCTTTCAGCAAGTCTTCATTATTGTCAGTGTAAATTTACTATTCAATTCAACATCACAGCAAAGTATGATTCACTCAGTCAAAATTACAGCCCACTGGGTACATCTGTAAACCCCCGAGTTACGAGTGCTGTTTGTCTTATGGGGGATTCATAGGGATGTACATATACAAACAATCACCCATTGACACAGAAATCTGGTTGGTTTAATAAAGCACCTTCCACAGAGTACTTGGTTCAAACTGAAAATTGTAATTTACCCATCCTCGTCACTCAGAAAGACATACTCTAAGCAACTTTTAAATTTAATACAACAATAAAGGATCAGCTCCAATTTGTTATAAAAATATACAGTATAAAAGGATGTGATTTTACCCCGGTCTGTTTGTATTTTTAAGAAACATTACAGCACCAAACCAACGCAACGTGTACTTATTCAAAGCTATTAAGTTGTTAAACATTAGTTTATGTGTTTTGTCTTTGGTCATGCTATATTTCCTCCTAACAAGACTGCCATTGTTGCCCCTTCCTTAAAATAATGTGCACACACTTCTGCTTCAGTTCAACAACCAGAATAATCCAGTTGACGGAAAAAAGGCAAAACTTTTGAGATTACACAGAGATGATGGGAGCAGATTTAATAATCAGCATCTAATGGGAAGTGCTAAATAAAAAGCAGTTTTATGCACTGTGCATAAAACACACTTGTGTATAGTAACTTTAGTTTGACTGTATATGACTGTGTTGTGTACCGATTGTCTGTTATCTCACAGTGGGCTCTTTTGGACTATTTTACACTGCTCGTCACATTACACAATACATGACAGTAGCGGCGCCATACATGCATTACAATCTCAAATATTTAACAATCACATGCACAGGAAGCTGTAAAGTTAAACCCGTCTAATCACATCTGTCTGTTTGGTTTACAATACAGCACACAAGATGAAGTGTCTGAAACACTCTGTTTATTTGTGCATGCTCATTCTAGCTGTTAATTCAGAGTGTGTATATCTATGTGGCTTACACATGGGTTTACAGATCACCTTTGTTTTTTTAAATAAATGTTTTGTTTGAACCAAAAATGGTATTAGCCAAGTGCTGTAGACAAATTCTTTAACAATCTACAAAAAACATCTATACAGAAATGTATAGACAATTCAAGCACCCTTTAACAACAAATGACTAATAAGAAACCACTCTTGAATCTAATGTGCTGCAAAGAACTAATAAAAAACCTGTATTTGCTATTCAACTGCTGCCCATGCAAATGTTTTATAGAGGTCATATTGGCTCATGGTTTGTACAGACATTCTATATAAAACTGATATAAAACACAGGACCCTCCAATGTTACACGCACATGTTCTAACACCACATAGTGTACTCAGCAGGGCACAGAGCAGGTGTCATCTTATGCAGAAAGACTAGAGCTTTTCTTCAGCATAAGATAATGAACTGAACAGAAGAACCAGAGAAGTGGAAGGAGGGGAGGCACTGGTTTCAGCTGACTGGAGAAGTTGGTCAGGTGCTCCTTCGTTTCAACTGATCTATGGCCTGTTGCCAGTCGAAGTTACTCTCCACAACTCACCCTACAGTGCCAGATCTCACAAGATTATGCTGGTTAGCTTTTGCAGTTAGTCCCTGCTGACACTGTAACTACTCCACTGTACAGAAAACACACCTTTAATATCAAGTTAACATTTTTTTCAAACAACAAATTGTTGAAATTTTTGGGATGTGCTTTAACAGTGTAAAACAGACATGTGTATTGCTTAGTGTGCTGCAAGACGTTCTAAAGCAATATATGATTGGCTGTACAAAAAATAAATAAATTTCTGGAACTGAAGTGTCCATAAGCCAAAGACAGCAGAACCAAATCCTGCATTTCCAGGGCTGCATGCCGCAGCAGAGTGACTGTCACTCTCTGTGTCTATACATTGTTTTTTATTATCTGTGTGTTACAGCAACAATAATCTATACATAAAAACTACTGTTGAAGGTCCAGTTGGAGGTCCAGTTTTCACATGAAACTGAATTTTCAGCAGAAACTGATATGTCAGTTCTTTGTTTTATTTTGTCTGTCTGTTTCTCTCTTTTGGTCTACAGTTAGACGCTTTTCATAATGTAGTCTCACCCCTTTACCAAAACTACTACATAATGATAAACAAAGTAATTCATTAATTAGTGACCAGTGTAACTGCTCTAAGTTCAGTGACACTTGTCTGTAGTTCCCCTTCCATGTGTGACTCATCAGCTGTGGTGATACTGTGTGTGCGGCCATGTGTGAAGTCACAGTTATTTCTTCAAATAAAAAAATAAAAAATCAGAGGAAAGGTCAATAAAACAAAAACTAAGTGCCCCATCCCCATAGTTTCTGCACAATATATTCCAAAACAATACCTACTGCTGACAAGATACCTAAAAAAATATTCCAAAATAGAATAAATCCTCACCCTGAAGTTGCTCTAAACTCCTGCAACTGTCTTTCATAAGAAAGTTTGTAGAATGTTCACACAGCTTCTTATAAAAACCCACAGTTAAGACCACTGTTCAGCTTCAAAAATGACACAAAGGTATTATAAAACAATTCACAATGCATGCTAAATTAAGTCTTATGCTTCAAATTTCACCCTCAAACATGGTGGGTTACCATCAATTAAAAAATCTTTAGGAATGAGTTGTGATTATCATGGCAAGTCTGAATGTACACAAGTGCAAATGAGATTAAGACGACAATAAAGTAATTTATATTTTGTTCTGTTCTTCACACAAAGCTACTGTATCATACAGCTTTTAATTATTTGAAATATGACAAGTTGTATGTGAATGATATGGTTTACATATGGATTACAGAATTATGGATTACATTTATGGTGTTTTTCAAAATTTCTGGAATCATTTCATCATTTCAAAAAAATAATATGCTCTATTCCAGAAGTTCTTAACTCTGGCCCTCAAGGTCCATTTTTAGTTTAGCTCCAAACCTGATCAAACATACCTGAAGAGCTAATCAAGTCTTCAGGATTATTAGAAAGTTACAGGCAGGTGAATTTGAGCAAGGTTGGAGCAAAAAAGAAAAAGTAGAGAATCTTTGCTCCATATGGAGAGCTGCCTAAACATTCTTCAAAATATCTCCTTTGGTGTTCAAAACAGAAACATCAGTTGTTCATATTGTTTAGGAATGATGTGAGGACGAACAAACTTTGAGAAACTCAAAGCAAACAGCTATTTTCTGCTCCATGGAAAGTATTAATATTTCTCCTCAGTATGTGACAGGGCTTTGCCTATCTCTTGGTAATCGTGTGTGTGAATATCTGATTGTTGGTGACAGACCTCTGTTAGTAAATGATTGTCAGAGGGAGATAATGCTTGATTGCTTCATCAGTGAAGCCTGTGTGCTGATTGCCTCCAGGAGCTCATTTAAACACATATATATGCTTTCATAATGACACAGAGAAGATGGAAATTATATCTCTAGAATATAATTACACAAAACGCTCCATGTACCGGTTTTCATCACAAAAAGCACATACAATCAGTGCTCACCTTGAGCTAAGGACATTTCGGTCAGCTTTTCGTTATTAAAAAAGTATTCATTTCAGATGTGTCTGTGTTCTGTTTGTGTCATTTTATCAACCCCAGTGACTGAATGAATCTATCAGAGATTTAGGCCCTGTTTACACCTGCCATTAACATCCGTCTTGTGTGATTCAATCAAAAGTGGTTAGTAGAAACCTGGTGTTAACATGAATCTCAAAAGCGTCTGTATGATTGGATTTTGTTAGGGGGGGAGTCTCTATTTTCTTGAAAGCATAAATCCAAATGTTGGTTTCTTTTAGAGATGTACATTGCTCACAGAGTTTGGTGCAATAATTATGTTTAGGGGGCAATCCTACACTGAGACACCTTAGCGTTTACATTATTACATTACATTATATGTGTACATTATATGTTTACATAATGTTGTATTTTTCAATACCTCTTGATCACAATGCTTTGGACTTTTTTGCTGTCCATTTTTGATGGGATCACCTAAGATTGATTTTAATACCAGGTGCAAACAGGGCCTTGAGTCAGGGTGTACCTCATTTTGAAGGCATGCAAATAAATGTTCAAAAACTGGTTTGTTACCATTTGAATATTCGCAAGTCTCTTCCTTGTTCTTGTGGATTCATTTAACAGACTCTCCTAAATAATCTCCTTGTCACACAACGAAATCTCATCAACCATCCCTGGCAGGAAAATGAAGTGGGTGGGACCAGAGACAGAGGGGGTACAGAGAGTGGGCATTAGAACCACAAAAACAGCAGCAGCAGAGTGAGTTTCAGAGGTCTGAGATAACAGATGCCAGGACTGGAGGTGGCATATGGTTGAGTGACGACAGGTTTACGAGAGGCCTTCAATGGGACCAATCAGAAGGCTTTATTAAAGGTGATTGATGTCAGTAGGGCAGTGGGGAAGTGTTGCATGCACATGTGGTAACAACATATAGCCTGTGACAGTTCAAAACCACAATTGCCCTAGCCTGTACAATTTTGCTGGATACAAGGTTTACGGCACCAACGTGTACATTATTTCCAAGAATACATAATTGTAAGTAAAAGACAGATTTTTTTGTCTCATCTCGCCACAGATAAAACAGAAAAGTGTAACTCAAACCAATCAAAACCATTACAGCAATGACAGAATATTTTCGAACTCATCATATTGTCTGTTTCAGCTTCGGGGCGGAACATTTCCTAAAGTGAAGAACTGTGTGACTGTGACAGACAAGCTGCTCCTCATTTACACTGAAACTATCCTATACTATGAAATCTGAACAAAGTTGCGTTTATGCTATCAAACTTAATGAAACAATTTTACTGCTAAACACATATACGGAAAGACTGAGAAACAACATAATTATGGTACACAAATGAAAAAAAAACA
>JAZGTI010005355.1:0-25617 GCA_036877585.1 Botia kubotai
ATAAATGGGGTTGGGGCCATCAGTTGTGTTGTGCAGAAGTCAGGTGGATACACAGCTGATAGTCCTACTGAATAGACTGTTAGAATTTGTATTATTATACCTAGAATATGACATATTTTCAGTTGTTTCAGACTTTTTTGTTATGTTAATTCATAGTTTTGATGCCTTCAGTGTGAATCTACAATTTTCATAGTCATGAAAATAAAGAAAACTCTTTGAATGAGAAGGTGTTTCCAAACTTTTGGTCTGTACTGTAGGTATTCACAGCCTTTGCTCAATACTTTGTTTAGGCACCTTTGGCAACAATTACAGTCTCAAGTATTTTTGAGTATAATGCTACAAGCTTGGTACACTTTTTTGGGGGAGTTTCTCCCATTCTTCTTTGCAGGACCACTCAAGCTCCATCAGGTTGGATGAGGAGCGTCAGTGGACAGTCATTTTCAGATCTCTCCAGAGATTTTCAATAGTCTGGGCTTTGGCTGGGCCACTCAAGGACATTCATAGACTTGTCCTGTAGCCACTCCTTTGTTATCTTGGCTATGTACTTGGAGTCATTGTCTTGTTGGAAGATGAACCTTCGTCCCAGTCTGAGGTCCAGAGCACTCTGGAGCAGGTTTTCATCAAGGATGTCTCTGTACATTGCTGCATTAATCTTTCCCTTGATCCTGACTAGTCTTCCAGTTCCTGCCGCTGAAAAACATATTCACAGCATGATGCTGCCAACACCATGCATTACTGTAGGTCTGGTATTGGCCAGGTGATGAGTGGTGCCTGGTTTCCTTCAGACAAGAGTTTAATCTTTGTTTTATCAGACCAGAGAATTTTGTTTCTCATGGTTCCTTGGAAAAACTGTCCAAGATGGTGGTGTGACATTAGGCTGCTCTGGACACAAAATGGTGCCTCTAATGGTGCCTCTGGACCTCTAACAGCGCATGGACATTGGAGCTACCGGTGTTCGTGTATACAACCACCAGATACTCACAAAGTGCAGAAAATACACTACAGCTACACTGCTTGATGATTTGCTGGAGAAGCTATGCAATCTCGCCTGGCTGTGGGGACCTGGTCTCCAGCCCTCGGCGTCGCCTGATGCCGATGACCGGGGAGAGGGGACATTGCAAGCGGTGCACAATAAAGCAGAAGCACGGCAAAAGTGCGGGGGTCCGTGCTAGGCTAAAATCAAACACTAGACGTCTGGTTTTCCCATCAATCCTGCTCTCCAATGTCTGCTACCTGGACAATAAATTGGATTACATCCGACTCCAGAAAACTACACGGCGTGAGTTCAGAGACTGCTGCGTTTTTGTTTTCACAGAGACGTGACTCACCATTCAGCTAGACAGGCTAGCTTTGTTCCGTGCTGACAGAAACACAGCTCTGTGCGGTAATGCTTGTGGTGGTGGCTTGTATGTTTACATCAACATGGAATGGTGCAAGAACACAGTGCTAGTCTCTAGATACTGCTCATCGCTGGTGGAGTTTGTGACTGTTAGATGCAGACCTTTATATTTACCATGGGAATTTACCACCGTTCTCATAATCTGAGTATACATTCCTCTCAGTGCGAATGTTAAAGACGCGCTCTGCGAACTGTATGAGCTGCAAAACTCAAACCCCAACAGGCTGTTTATTGTGGCTGGAGATTTAAATCATGCAAATCTTAAGTCAGTGCTTCCTAAATTCCATCAGTATGTGGACTTTGCAACGAGAGGGAAGAATGTGCTGGAGCCCCGCCCCCACCTCGGCTACTCAGACCACATCTCTGTTATGCTAATCATCAGCATACTGACCGTCAGACGCTCGAAACCGGTTCTGAAGCAGGTGAAAACCTGGTCAGCAGGAGCTATTTCTGCTCCTCAGGACTGTTTTGAACACACTGACTAGCACATGTTTAGGGAAGCGGCAACTGACAGCAACTTCACCAACATGGAGGAATATGCGACATCAGTGACCAGCTATATCAGCAAGTGCATTGATGACGTCACCGCCTCCAAGACCATCACCACACGCGCCAACCAGAAACCGTGGATGACTGCAGAGGTGCGTGCCCTACTAAGGACCAGAGACTCCGCCTTCAGAGCAGGCGACAGAGCAGCTGGGGCCAAACTGTCCAGGGGTATCAGGAATGCAAAGTGCACACACGCTCAGAAAATCCACAGCCATTTTGAGACCAGCAAAGACACACAGAGCATGTGACTGGGAGACCTCAGTCAGTCCAGATTGGGAACAGCACCTCCGACACCACCACAGTAAGCGCTGGAGCCCCTGAGAGTTGTGTGCTCAGCCCATTGCTGTTCACTCTGCTGACTCATGACTGTGTAGTAACGCACAGCTCGAATCACAACATCAAGTTCACCGATGACACAACCGTGGTGGGTCTCATCAGCAAGAACGATGAGTCAGCATACAGAGAGGAGGTGCAGCGGCTAACAAACTGGTGCAGAGCCAACAACCTGTCTCTGAAAGTGGACAAAACTAAAGAGATGGTTGTTGACTTCAGAAGAGCACATCATGACCACTCTCCGCTGAACATTGACAGGTGTGGGAATCGTCAAGAGCACCAAGTTCCTTGGTGTTCACCTGGCAGAGAACCTCGCCTGGTCGCTCAACACCAGTTCCATAACCAAGAAAGCCCAGCAGCACCTAAACTTTCTCTTCCTCCCATACACACTTTGCCCTCCTACCATCTGGCAGACGGTACCGTAGCATTCAGACCCTCACAACCAGACTGTTCAATAGGTTTTCCCCCATGCCATCAGGCTCCTCAATAGTCACACACACAAACTTACATACAACTGGGCATTCCACAGCCTCTACAGTTCTTTTGCACAAAGTCTTTTTGCATATCTTGCTGCCTAAAATTGTTACACCTATGTTTACACTTATGTTTAATGTTAACACTTATGTTTACATTTGTTTACAACTGTTACTGTCACCAGGTTTATATTTTTCATTACAGAACTGTGTACTGGTCGGCACTGCACTGGGACTTAGTCCCAATAGTCATTGTACTGTCTTGTGCTGTCTGCACATGATTGTACTTGTGCACTTTATCTAATTTATGTAGCCCTGTATGTCTGTGATGTTCAGTGTTTGTTCAATCTAGCACCTTGGTCTGGAGAAACATTGTTTCATTTTACTATGTACTTGTATATGTCAGGATCCTGGCTTCTGTCCAGTTCTAAGATTGCGTTTTGCCAGGATCCTGACTGTCTTGTTATGTGTCAGGGCGTGGGCTTAGACTCCGACTCATTCCACATTGTTCTAGTTTCGATTTGGGTCGGAGTTTAAACTCGCGCTCTGGGTGTGCGTTACGTGTGGAAGCACATGGCTATTGAATATTCATTAGCCATGTGCTCTCCGGTCTTGCGTGATTACCCCGCCCCCTTGTTCCCTTGTTTTCTATAATGTCGCGCACCTGTCGGTCTCATTTACCCCCATGTATTTAATGCCCTCGTGTTCGCTGTCTTGTGCCGGTTCGTGTTGTTGCAATTGGATGTTGTTATGTTTGGATGTGTCTCTGCGCCTGATCGTTGCAGAATTGCGTTCCCGCAGCTCACAGTTCTAGCCTGCGATCTTGTTTCGTTCTCCGTTTGTCCTTGTCTCGTTCTCCGTTTGTCCTTGTCTTTGTTCCTGTCTGTGTTCCCCGTTGGATTTGTTTCCCCATCTGGTTCACTGTTTGGTTTGTGTCTGTCTTAGTCCGCGTCTGAGTCCATGGTCTCTGTTAATTATTTATTTCGTGTTTAATTGGTCTTTTCCACTCAGGTTTTGTTTATATATTCTTAGCGCTCATTTTTGAGCAATTTAATATTTATTTTACTCTTGATACTTTGTGGTTGTTCCGGATTATGTTCACGTTTATTTTTATCTTTCAATTTTATTAATCTGATTCTGTTAGTTTCTTGGCGCCCTCTCGTGGCTTTTGTTAGCTTGCTACCTGTGACCTTTAGTTGTTTATTAATAAAGTTTTGTTCCTGCACCGCTGTCTGCGCTTGGGTTCCCTGTTTCCAAACCTGACAGTATATGGTTGAAATGACAACTCCACTTGTAACTTGTCCGAGTCCTTCAGGTACCTTTTGGCAAACTCCAGACAGGCCGTCATGTGCCTTTTACTGAGGAGTGGCTCAGTATTGTTGGGACCTTCAATGCTGCAAAAAACATGTTCTGTACCCTTCCCCAGATCTGTGCCTTGATACAATCCTGTCTCTGAGGTCTACAGACAATTCCTTGGACTTCATAGCTTGATTTGTGTTCTGACATACACTGTTAACTGTGGGACCTTATATAAACTGGTGTGTGCCTTTCCAAATCATGTTCAATCAACTGAATTTACCACAGGTGGGCTCCAGTCAAGTTGTAGAAACATCTCACAGATGATCATTAGAAACAGGATGCAATTGAGCTCAATTTTGAGTGTCATGGCAAAGGCTGTGAATACTTGTATGTACATGTGATTTTTTCCGTTTTTTATTTTTAATAAATTTGCAAAGATTTCAAACAAACTCCTTTCTTGTTGTCATTATGGGGTATTGTTTGTAGAGTTTTGAGAAAAAAATAGTGAATTTAATCCATTTTGGAATAAGGCTGAAAGCGCTGTGAATACTTTCCAGATGCACTGTAACCTCCGCTAACAGATCAACCAGAAATGAAAACTCAAATTGTGATTTTTTGTTTTCTTGAGGAAAACAAAACTGTAATCTTTTTTTTATAGACAGATAAATAAAACATTGTCTGCCTTTTTCTTTCTTATGCCCACTTTCTTCCCCCACCCATAAACCCCTTTAGGAGGAAATTAAACTGTATTGTCTATAATGATACTATAAATGTACAAAAATAAATAAATAAAATAAAAATAATCAAATTAAAGTAACAACCTATGAAATGTATATAATAAGGTATTCAAATAAGAAAAAAAGAAGGAAAAAAAACAACAACAACTAAGAAAAACTAAAAGCAATTATACATACAAAAATATGTGTAAACATTCACATACTGACAAAACTCAAACAGAATCTAGTAAGGTCAAAGAGTCAATAAATTTTTGAATGGGATTCCAAGTTTTGTAGAATCTAACAGTTGAGCCCTAAATAGTGTATTTCAATTTTCCTAAAGAAAGAAATGACATGAGGTCTTTTAACCAGGGGTGGAGTTGGACACTTCCATTGTAACAAAATTTGTCTTCTAGCAACCAGGGAGGCAAATGCAATAACATCTGTGACACACCCAAAGCGCGAGTTTAATCTCCGACTCTATTTGGAACTAAGATGATACGAGATGAGTCGGAGTCTAAGCCCCGCACTCTGACACATAACAAGACAGAGTCATAGTCCTGACAGTTATACTGTATTTAACCTGTCTGTAATTCCAATTCAAGAATTAACAGCAACTAATTTACTGTTTAATTTGGCTGTAAATACTTTTCTCATGCTATATGTCCAGATCTTGGCCCCTCATATTTATTTTTTTCATCTACAAAATACCCATAAGGAATAAACCAAATTAATTTGTTGATTTACCTTATTATAATTAGTAAAAGAATCATAGAGGACAGCAAACACACAGCATTTTTTTTTATCATTTTAATAAATGTACAACACATTATAACACAACCACTGAGACTTTTGTTGGTACATAAAATTTCTTAATCATTGTTATTAGGACACCACATCAAATAGAACAACCTTATTTTGAACAACTGAAGTGAAAGTGACGTATTTGTCAGATATGGTAACCCATACCCACAATATGACCTCTGCATTTAATCCATCACTGGTAATAATGGTTTTTATACTGTACAAACTATATATTTTATCCCCTAAAGATACGAACAGAGTTTATTGTGATGATTTATGGTTAATTATTGATGGAAAACTGATGGTTCTAACTATATTTGATAATATGTTGGGCACTGAGAAATCGTGCCAACAAAAAGCGGTGAGGCATAATGTTACCTATTGCAGCCATAACATCACACTGCTGTGCCTATACAGGGAACAAAATAAAGCTAAAAGTTGTCATGTATATAACGGTAGGTTTACTAAAGAAGTCTATCAAATCCTGATGATCTGTCTCAGGGTCATTTCATCCAGTAATAAATTCATATGACTATGTGTAGGCAAGTTCAAAGAGATGAGTCTTTAGTCTAGATTAGATTTAAAATGACAGTGTATCTGCCTCCCGGACAACACAAAGTTTGGGTGCCAAATACGAGAAGGATCTACCACCAGCACTTGTTTTTGATATTCTGGGTACTAATAGTTGGCCAGAGTTTTCAGATCGCAGTAAACGTGAAGGACTATAATAGGAGAGGAGCTTGCTTAAGTATTGAGGAGCTAAACCATTCAGGGCCTTGTAGGTAATAAGCAAGATTTTAAAATGTATACGATGCTTGATAGGCAGCCAGTGTAGAGTTGACAAAACTGGGCTTATATAATCATACTTGTTCGTTCTTGTAAGAACTCTGGCCGCTGAATTCTGAACCATCTGGAGTTTTTGGATTAATCTTGCAGCCACCAAGTAGGGCGTTGCAATAATCAAGTCTTGATGTCATGAATGCATGAATTAATTTTTCAGTGTCTGGCTTTGAGAGCATGTGTCGTAGTTTTGATAAATTTTTAAGCTGAAAAAAACGCAGTTTTATAAATATGTGAAATATGGCTTTCATAGGATAAATTGTTATCAAAAATGACACCCAGATTTCTGGCTGATAAAGCAGGCTTTATAGAGCATCCATCCAGAGTAAGGCAGTGTTCTATGTTGCTCCGTTTGTAGGGTTATTGCCTAACAAGTAAAACTTCTGTTTTATCTGAATTTAATAGTAGAAAGCTGCTAGTTATCCAAGTTTTCATATCAACTATGCATTCTGTTAGTTTAGTGAATTTATGAGTCTCGTTGGGCCTAGAAGAAATGTATAGCTGAGTATCATCAGCATAACAATGGAAACTAACTCCATGTCTCTTTATAATTGCTCCCAGAGGGAGCATGTATAAGGTGAAAAGTAGGGTCCCAAGAACTGAGCCCTTTGGTACTCCATATTGGACTTGTGATCGATACGAGACCTTTTCACTCATAATGGCATGTGTTTTGCCACATCGTGGTCTTACATTTCTATGTTAAACTGGTGCTAAGCTAATAAAGTGTAATGTTAGTCAAGTCAGGTTTAAAGAAGAACAGGGATACCAGCATTTCTGGAAAAATTTTAGATAGATGAATCCCTTAAAACTTTTTCACTTAGAGCATCTGAAATAGTACAACGATATTTGTAAAGTTTGTATAATCATTCAGAATGAAAAAACTTGGATTTTGATTGCTGGAGGGTTGAAATTGTTTCTTTTTCTCTCTTTCTATTTCTCAAACTCTTTATCTTTTTCCACTAAATAATTAAATCTCTTTCACAAAGATCTTTAAAGCAATAAATCACCCAAAGATGAAAATCCTCTTATTACATTCAAACCTATATTTCTTTCTTTCATACCATACACAAACAATAGGCGAAAAAACATATTAATATTCCTTCAATAGAAAATGAAAAAGGAGGTATGCTGTTAAGCACTCAAAATGCACATTAACTAGTGAGAAACATTACATGTCTTCCAAAGTCATATAATAGCTATACAGTATGATACTGTAAGATAGTGGAAAAATATAAATTGATGTCATTATGACTCAGATTCTTTCCCTCACAGAAGCTTTTAAATCTGATTTGCATACTTTGTTAATATATTACCTAATATATCCCTTTGCATTCCATAGAAGAATATAATCATATGGGTTACAACAACATGCGAATGAGTAAAATGAATAAACATTTCCTGGGTCAACTATTCCTGGGTAGCTCCTGTAGCTCAGTTGGTAGAGGGTTGCGTTAGCAACGCAAAGATCGTGGGTTCGATTTTCAGGGAACACATACACATACAAAAATTTATAACTGGAAAGAACTGTAAGTCACTTTGGATAAAAGCATCTGCCAAATGCGTAAATGTTTTAAAATACAACATTTTAAACAACTGACATCTATGGTTTGGATGACAACTTTACATGACAGCAGAGGTTTGTGGGCTGCTAAAGACCAGAGATTAAGCTTTTAGATCGGGAGATAAAGCAGCCCTCAAAACAGCAAGAGCCAATCTGTCCTGTGGCATCAAGAATGCAGAACGGTCATATGCCCAAAAAATCAATAATCACTTCAAAGACAGCAGAGACACACAGAGTCTGTGGCAAGCCATTCAGTCTATCACTGACTACAAGCCCCCACCACAGGCCTGTGATGAAGACACATCCCTCCCAGATGCACTCAACCACTTTTATTAACGGTTTGAAATGCAGAATGACACAACTGCACAAAAACTGCCCAAACCCCCCAATGACCAGGTGCTCTGTCTTTCTCCAGCCGACGTAAGGAAGACCCTATCGACAATTGACCCACCAAAAGGCTGCGGGTCCTGACAACATACCTGTCTGTGTACTGAGAGACTGTGCTGCACAGCTGACGGATGTTCTAACAGATATCTTCAACATCTCACTGTGCCAGGCAGTCATCCCCATGTGTCTCAAATCCACAACAACCATACCGGTACCAAAGGAATCACCTGTGTCCTGTCTAAATGACTACCGTCCCATAGCACTGACTCCAATCATGATGAAGTGCTTTGAGAGGTTAGTCATGCACAATATCAAAACAGCCTCCCCAACACACTCAATCCACTCCAGTTTGTAACCCTCCAAACCACTCTACAAACGACGCAATTTCCTCCACCCTCCACCTGGCTTTTACCCTCAGTGGTGGTTCTACATTGAATTGCACCCCGGGCGAGACTCCCTCCCGGCGCCCTCTGACAACTAACCAACCCCCCCCCCCCACCCGACAACTAACTCCTTCCCGGCGCCCCCCGACCATTCTCACCACATTCTACAGGGGAACCATTGAGAGTGTGCAGACCAGCTGCATCACTTTCTTATTAACACTCAATGTTACAAGGACTACACAAATGTTACAAACATGTTGTACAGTACAGTATTGTTGAAAGTACTTGTATAGTCTGTCTTAGGTTATGTGTAAAATCAACTGTTGTATAGTCTGTCTTAGGTTATGTGTATAGTCAACTGTTTATATGTATAGTTAGATTACCACTTCTGGTTATGTGTATAGGTTATGTGTATGGTCAACCGTTTATATGTATAGTTAGATTACCACTTCTCTTATGTCTATTGTGGTAGGTTTATATTTATGTTCATTTATGTAGCACCGTGGTCCTGTGAGACACAACATTTCATTCCACTGTATGTCCACACATATAGTAGAATGACAATAAAGCTCTACTACTACTACTACATACAAAATGCTACAAACGTGTTTTCACAAAAGCAGAGCCGTTCGTGCAACCACATCTGTAGTTCCTCTCTGTATGTCATGTATGATCATAGAGATCACAGTCTGTGCACATCCTCACATCCATATCACTGAGCATGCAAGAGAGGTTTCAGATGCCTTTATGATTATGTCCCCTCTCACGTACTTGTGTTTTCCAACTTCCTGTGGCAGGTTTCAACTCTCATTCAAAAGAAGGAATCACATACATATTTTCACTGAGGTCAATCCATATATCACACAGGAATATAGGTCAGTGAGCAAGATTTTCAGATGTAGATCAAATGTTGTTATTCTGAAACATTTTTTTTTGCCCACTGGTAAATCTCTCATTCAAAGAAGGAATCACATACATATTTTCACTGAGGTCAATCCATATATCACACGTGAATATAGGCCAGTGAGCAAGATTTTACACTGGTAAATCTCACGAAACCTGTCACAACATGCCAAGTCATGTTTCAAAAACTAAAGTACATGTACCATTAAGATCTTTGATATCATCTTTTAGGACAATTAAAATTAGCTTCCTAAATAAACCAATGACAATCTTAGCGGTCCTAGAAAGGATCAATTAAATGTTACCTTATAATTTTTGCCTGCTGTTGAGTCAACTGTAGTATTTTAACATGGTTATGTTATCCTTGTTTGCCAAATCAATGAAACAAACATAACCACACCGCTCAGATTTGCCCAATATGTATAGGAACCTAGGTTAATTATTACATTAATACAGTATCTGAAAAACTGGACATTTTAATCATTCCTTGCTTTCAAAATAACATTTTTAACATTTGTGTTGCTTGTTAGAAATGTTAGGGAAATGTTCTTACAACCTAAAATTGTTAGCTCATACTTTGCTCATATGCTGTCATTTAAGTTAACTCAATACTGGATACTTGAGGAATGAAAAGGAGAGAAAAATCACAATGAAATACTGCTGACCCCTGACCTCCAGTGAAAGAGCAATGAACAGAAGAGTAGTTTAATATATCACTGATGAGGCAGATTTCACAAAACAGATTACATTTTAGAGCCATTGTCTTGATCTGTGCCTAAGATAATTTTGTTAGATTACCATAAACACATAATAAGCACATTGTAAAATATGTATAATCTAATAGTAAATGTAATCTCATTAAAGTTTCATCATACTACGTGTAGAAACTCGCTTTCCGGTTCTTTGCAAATAGTTTTATTTAAGACATTATTTTTAATGCACGCACACACACACTTAAGCAGAATAATTTAAAGTTTGGCATTACCTCTCTATCATCATAGCCTAGGTATTATGTATTATTTCATCATTTTAAAGAAGCAGGAAGCATTAAAGTCAAAAGCTCTACAAAAAGTTAACGGACATTTTTATTAGCAGAACACATTACGAAGCATACAAGCTTCAAATAAGTGCAGAAGAAACACTTCTTAAATTGACAGTAATAAAGTTAAACAAAATTAAAACAACCTGATTTTGAAAAGACAGGGCGAAGAAGTTCAATATTTACAGTCCATCGCTTTAAGTCTTTCCTTCCGCACTGTTACAGTGACAGTCAGCTGACAAGTAAAGTTTGGCGTTCTAAACTCGTATGTTAATGAGTCTGAGATCTAGCTCGCTCATTGACTCGTTCCGCGACCGACGTCACGGCGGCTATAAAACTCAACAATGCTTTTAAACTGTTCTGTACCCGTGTCAAATTTTAAATTTTTCCAATTTTCTTGATCTGTGTCAGCATTGTTTAGCGCACTTCTCAAATCGTACACTCACCCGTTTGGCCACGATGTCTGCGAGTAAGGCGACACCACAAGTGAACCAACACCACCACATTTGAAATACAAAGCCGCCGAAATTTTCGTGCACAGTGAGGAGAAAGCGATCCGATGCGCTCCTCCTCATAATCAGTAGTCTTGCGCTTTTATTTTCTTACGCTAAGAGTGAAACATTGTAACATCAAGCTGGCGTACTCCCTTCTAACACAGCCAGTTTTGACAGGTGCTCTTCACCCTCTCTGGAGGACGGTTCGCAGCAAAAGGATGGCATCAGAACTGGCACTGAGCGCCTCCGACCTGCCCACCAGTCCCCTGGCCATGGAATATGTTAATGACTTCGATCTGATGAAGTTTGAGGTGAAGAAAGAGCCACTGGAGCCCGATCGTAGCATCAGCCAGTGCAGCCGCCTAGTCGCCGGGGGCTCCCTTTCTTCCACTCCAATGAGCACGCCCTGCAGCTCAGTCCCCCCTTCCCCAAGCTTCTCGGTGCCCAGTCCAGGCTCCGGGAGTGAGCAGAAGGCGCACCTGGAGGATTTCTACTGGATGACGGGTTACCAACAGCAGTTTAACCCGGAGACGCATGGCTTCAACCCTGAGGACGCGGTGGAGGCGCTGATTGACGGCTATGCGAGAGGGCAGCAGTTCAGCGGCGCAGCCGAGGCAGGAGGCGCTGTGGTCGGGGAGGATATGGGATCCGCCGCCGTGGTGGTGTCCGCAGTCATTGCCGCCGCCGCAGCGCAGAACGGGGCACCTCATCATCACCATCACCACAGTCACCAGCAGCACCAAACTCCCGGAGTCCAATCCAGCAACAACACCTCCTTCGCCACCGACCACCAGCACGCCCTCCTAGACAAGCCCTTCTCCGACGAGCAGCTCGTCACCATGTCCGTGCGCGAGCTCAACCGGCAGATGCGCGGCGTTAGCAAAGAGGAGGTGATCCGACTCAAACAAAAGAGGAGAACTCTCAAAAACAGAGGCTATGCCCAGTCGTGTCGCTTTAAGAGGGTCCAGCAGAGGCACGTCCTGGAGGGCGAGAAGACCCAGCTCATGCAGCAAGTGGACCACCTCAATCAGGAGATCTCCAGACTGGTACGCGAGAGAGACGCGTACAAGGAGAAGTACGAGATGCTGGTGAGCAGCGGCTTCCGAGAAAACTCCTCGAGTAGCGACAACAACCCCTCATCACCTTTTTTCATGTGAGTTGCTTGAAACAGCCTACAAAAAATCAAGTTTTTCCTCTGTTGTGGGAGTCGTTAGATCAAAGCTGACATTTTTTTTGTTTTATGTGACCTAATATTAGTTCTTTTGAGTTTTGGGCTTGTTTTGCAACCAAACTAAACTTATTTTTCACGTTTGATATTCTGATGTGTATGCATATACATGCATATGCATAGACCTTCATCACCCCTTTTGAAGAAAAACAATTATGATTTCTTGTCGAAAAGGAACGTTTAATCTTTTTTATTTTTTATGTTTTTTTCCCAAAGTTCTTTTCACAATTTTTTTTTCATGTTCCCCATTATCAACTCATGTTTTCTGCTGTTTAGTGTCTACACAAGACTTGTTGCTATATTAAAAGACAATCTATATTATATAGACACAATTGCTATATTAAAAGACGTGTTATTTGAAGTGCCTGCATGCTGGACATGTATGGTCCCTTTCCTCCTTTATTCTTCCCCCTTTAATGCATTTAAAATGAACTTATTTTGGAAATAAACTTATACTCAGCATGGCATACTACATTGCTTTTATTTCCAAATCACTTTTTTGGAATACTTACTAAAAAAGGGAAAAATAATAGCATTATATCATTCCATGAAAAGTTTTAGTCATACAATTTTTATAGTTTATGCATTGTTAAGAGACAATTGGAAGCAATGTTTGAGGAAGAGAACAAGGACCTTGTTTTATAAAAGGAATTCTCCCTCTGTTGCCAACAGTGTTGTTGCAGAAAGCTGTTTGTGTATTTAATGTCAAACTTGAAAGTTAAAAGTTGAAAGTAGCCCACGCTACATGCTAAAACTGACCAAGAAAGGGTGACTGAGAGTTTTGATGTTTAGGTGTTGCCTGTGTCATGGTGTTAGATATTTGTGAAGGCTTTGAGCTTGCATACAGCTGGATTTTTCTCATGCAGGACTCAGCTTTTAGCAGCATGTGCTTGCAATGAAAACAGCAGTTTGACAGATGTAGTTACTGTTCTAGCCTACCATAACTGTATTTTAAAACCAAAGTGTTAAACTAGAATTTCAAGTCAGCATAGAGAGTCATTTGCTTGGACAAAAAAAATATCTCCTCTAAAGCTTCTCTATTTATTTTGCTGTGCAAAATTATTTTACCCACTAACCATGTGTGATGTTCATATGTGCTTATTTTTATTTCATACAAATATATGATATGCAATAAAATGTGACTTGGGCCTCGTACAGTCTTCTCTGAATGTGGTTTGTTAAAGTTATGTTTAGTTTTTAGCCACTCTAAGTTGTCTACTCTCTGAGCTATGATCTTGTTTTAAACGAAATTCTTGCTCAGGAACAGCTTGATTTCATTACCTTTATGTGCTGCATATAGAGATACAGACAAATTATTTTGACTATACAATAAGCAAATCTTGACATATAGTAGACATAGTTGTTTGGCTCAGATGAAAGTAACATTGATGCCAGAAAGCGCTAGTTTTTCAAGAAACATGGAAATATAACATATGCTGTCTTGCAAACTTAAACATCCTTTAGAAAATACCACAGAAGAACCAAACAGCAACCAAAAGCATATCATGTTTGATATGAATGCATTTTATGGCAGACAGTTCTTGAACATTCCAAAGTTCAATTGTATGCCAATGTGGTGGACTTTGCGTTATGTCTTGAGATTATAGCATTATAAGTGTCACCTTACCCCCTTTTATTTCTTGCAGGAGTGGCTGACTCATGATAGAAATTATGTATTACAAGATAAAAGTTTAGCCCCTTAACTGGATGCAGATCATGTTCACTGATGGCAGATGTCAACTTTTCTTGTAAATGTGTAAGGAGGTATAAACATTTTAAGAATCTTCTCTCTACAAGAACAGCTGATTGTTTAGGTGAGTTCCAACATCCACCCAAGACAGCCATTTAACAGTAACTGTATATGGGTTTAGTTCAGATATAAAAAAACAGATGTATGTATCTTTGACACACTAAGCAAAATTAAGCCACAACCTTAGCTGCAAAGGGTATAACGTTAACCCTGATTTTACGAAATGTACAACATTGTCAGTTAGTCTATTCAGCAAACACATAGTTTAATGTTTGATTTTGAGTACTGTTTGTTTACTTTTGCACAATAAACAAATGCTGGATTGTTAGGTTGCCACTCGTGTCACAAATTAAAATCAGCCGAGAACGACTATACAAGAGTAAGTTAGTGTATTATTTGTGGTTGAGTGAACATTCATGTGCAATCATGTTGTCTGTGTCTCTGTGTGTGCTGAACATTTGTAATTACTTTTCTGTTTTTCTGTGTCCACCCCAAAGACATGATAGTTTGTACTTTCATTCTCACTGGACATTGCTGTCTTCATAACACTATACCCTATACACTGTACTATGCATCACCACTTTTTTTACTGCTAGATGTGCCATCTGATCTAATTGTATCAGTTGCATATGCAGCCATTACATGAACCTGCAATGCTAAATATTGTGAATACTGGCAGTAGAACCATTTCCAACACCTTTGTGGACATTTAAAAGGGACAATTCACCCCAAAATACATTTTTTATCACCCTAATGTCATTCCAGACCTGTATGACTTTTCTCTTTAGTGGAAAACAAAAGAGAATACGTCTAAGTAGTTTTCTGTTCATACAATGGAAGTCAAAAGGTGCCACTGAAGCAAAAATGTTATATAGATTTGCAACTACAGGAGTGTGATGAAATGATGGAAGAATTGGAATTTTGGGTAAAATATCTCTTTAAATAAAGTTTTTGGAAAACACTCTCCACACACAAATAGTGCACAAAAAAGGGTTACAGCTTACAGGCTTGATTGTGGTTGATTAATTCATTAAAAAGTATTTTTGTATAATGACAAATAATCTCTCTTTCTCTCTCCATCTCTCTGTCTCTCTCTCTCTCTCTCTCTGTATATATGTTACGGAGGAGGCCGCTGCTCCACCTCCTCCTCACCGCCAGAGGGAGCCTTCACCAGAGTAGTTGTCAATCAAACTACAATTCCCATGTTCCCTATGCCTAGGGCTGATTACTTTCTGTTTGCCACACCTGTTCCTAATTTACCCAGCTATATAAGCCCCGGACTTTCATGAATCCTTTGCAATGTCTTGTTTTGCCCAGTCAATTTCAGACCGTTTTTCCTTGCCTTTCGCTTGATTTTTGCATTGGATTACATTTATAATTGTTTTCTGCTTGCCCTGACCTCTGCCTGCCTTCTCGTTTTGATTTTGTCCTACCCTCATTGCTCTGTTTGCTGGTGTTCAACCTTTTGCCTGTTTTCGACTACCCTGTTATTAAAGAGCTGCACATGGATCCACATGCCCCTGAGACTTCGTTACAAATGTTACAGTGTTACAGACATTGCCAACCAGCGATCCAGCAGCCATCGACAGCTTTCCACCGAGCTGTCGGCTTAAGTGTCCAAGATCGCGATGCATCAGCTCACACGCTTGACCTCGCTCACAGAGGAACTTGCCTGAGCGCTTCAAGGAGCTTGACTTTTCCCTCCAGCGACTATGGCAGCAACCCCTCCGACATCCAGTCACCCGGTTACTGCGACGCCTTCTTTGGTCAGCCCACGGCTCACCTTCCCAAAGAAGTTTAACGGTAACCCTTTCAGGTGCAAGGGATTTTTATTACAGTGCTCACTGTTTGTCTCTCAACAGCCTGCTCTCTATCCTATGGAAAGTAGCTGTATTGTGTTTGTTTGTTTCCTACTCAGAGACAAAGCCCTGGACTGGGCGACCGCTGTGTGGAGAGCAGATGGTTCCATGTTCCCCACTTTTGACTCTTTACTTCGCCAATTCAAAGACGTTTGTGAGCACCCGTCGGAGGGGAAAACTCCAGATGAACAACTATTAGCTCTCACTCAGGAGAGACAAACTGCAGCGGAGTACACCCTTTCTTTCCGTACTCTCGCAGCTCAAACCAATTGGGTGGAGGATACATTAAAACGACTACATTGTAAGGGACTCAACCCTGACCTGCAATCCGAGTTAGCGTTTCGTGATGAAGGGAGAAACCTGAGTGAGTACATTGAAATGTACTCAGATTGACTGGCGCCCATGCCGATCTGAGTTCCCGTCCAGGTCCGAAAATGCAGTCCCTTCTGAGCCCATGCAGATTAACTACACTCGCCTGTCTAGTGAAGAATGCGAACATCGTTTCCGGTTCAGTTTATGTTTTTACTGTGGGCAATCTGGTCATCAAAGACATAACTGCCCAATCTGTCCCATCTCCTCTCAGCCTTCGGTGAGTGTTGCTTTACAGAGTAATGTTCGAATCCGAATTCCTCTCTCTCTGACCTTTAATAATACAACCATGACCACATCTGCTTTAATAGATAGAGTTCGTTCAAAAGAACGATATTCCACTCTCTGTCCTTGGAATATCGTCCACTCTCTGACCTCTGGGAATAGGAAAAGTGGAGCACCAAACTAAGATTGTACAACTTCAGATAGGCGTGCTCCACTCTGAAACGCTACAACTGTACACACAATCGTTCTGGGTCTGCCTCCCCATCATGCTGTAGACTGTGCGAGAGATTTGATTCCGGGCGCAACTCCTCCTAAGGGCTGCATTTTCCCCCTCTCTCAGCCAGAATCTGAAGCCATGCGTCAATATATAGAAGAAGAATTAGTGAAGGGCTTTATCCGCTCGTCCAATTCTCCGGCATCAGCTGGATTTTTTTTTGTTAAAAAGAAGGATGGTGTCGGGGGCAAGAAAGCACAGGGGAATCCAGATGCGAGTAACACCAGTTTATTGAATGATAATAATAATTAAATGTCAAGCACGAGAAACACAGGAGGATCTAGCCCATCAAGAAACCCAGAGCACGGCCAGAGGGAAACCCCAGTAGCACCAGCAGAGACACTCAGCGTAGCGATGGTAAGTATTGCAGGAATCACGAATCACACCAGGGCAGCGATGATGACCGTTGTGGGAAACAGGTGAGTAGATGGGTAAGCGGGAAGCCGGTATGGGAGGTGAGGCAGTGCGGGCAAGCAGGCGGTTCGGCCATGATGCGGAGACCACCAGGCCGGAGAGAGACGGGAGAGCAGGCAGACCCAGCGGCAGCGGACTCCAGGACGAAGGACAATGAGCGGGTGATCCGTGGCACTGGGGAAACACAAAAACACAAGACGACACAAGCAGCTGGAGCTAAGGCACGGGACAGGACAAACACAGATTAAATAAACTAAGCGCCAGTTCAGGCAGGAACAGAAATAACAGATTAACTGGGGCGACTAAACTAAACTAAGAAAGAAACCAAAAGAGAAACAAACAAAACAAAAGCAGAGCAGAACAGCACGGAAGCTAAGCTAAGCTAAACCTAACTGAAGGCGATATATAATCGCAACAGGCAGACAGGAACTGGTCAGGAAACGGCTACAAGCACGACGATCTGACGAAGACTGCACACAGCGGGGAGAACTATAAAGGGGAGAAAATCAACGTGAGAACAGGTGAGTGTGATGACACTAACAAGACACAGCTGTAAGTGATAACAAGAAGGAGGGGTGACGCAGACACCGGAGCATGAGGCGAGCTGTCAAAACACTGCGAGCTCCGACAGAAAACAATACAAACCCGATTGATCAAACCGGAGTCCTGACAGATGGGGGATTAAGGCTGTGCATTGACTATCGGGGTCTGAACGAAGTTACAATTAAATTCCGTTACCCGTTGCCTTTGATTCCTGTAGCTTTAGAACAACTTTGTCAAGCTAAATTCTTCACCAAATTAGATTTAAGAAGCGCTTACAATCTGGTCAGGATATGAGAGGATATGAGTGGAATGAGTGGAAAACTGCTTTCTCCGCGGGCATTATGAGTACTTGGTAATGCCTTTCGGTTTAACGAATAGCCCATCTGTCTTTCAAACCTTTATGAATGACATTTTCTGTGACATGTTAGACAAATGGGCTGTTGTTTATATAGATGACATTTTGATCTACTCCGAGTTGTTTGAGAAGCACATAGAACATGTCCGTCGTGTACTAAATGCTTAATTGAGAATAACTTATAAGTAATGGGGGAAAAATGTGAGTTTAATGCCACAAGCACCACTTTTCTGGGTTATGTGGTTTTATCCACTGGTTTTATTGAACACATTTTTTATTGATATCAATCACGTGTCTACCGCGATACATATCGTTATCGTTTTATCGCCCAGCCCTACTATGTACATCCTCTGGGACTTTACAACATTTATTGAATTAACACGATAGATGACAGGGATCATATTAAGCAAGATCCATCTTACATAGAGATGGCCCTTAGAAAGAAGATGAATGTCAGCCCAGTAAGCAAGCCAACAGGGCTCATATCTGTTCACATCTGTTTGTTTTTTATAACTGTTTCTTTGCTCCGTTGTTCATCTCTCCTGAAACTTGAGTTGCACGGGACAGAAGACATTTTTGTGATGATTATTCACTCAGAAAAGTGAAAAATGCAATTAAAGATAAATCTATCTTTCTTCCACTTTTGCAAAGATTTTACTGATTTTAGTTGACAAAACACTGAAGAATCGTTTAGGAATATATATTGTGTATATAAGTGTTATTAGTTGTAAATTTGAAATTTACTGTTTTAAACATTTACACTTTATATTACCAAAAATATTGATGTGCAATGTTTTGGCCTATATTTGTGTGTGCGTTTGTGACAACCAGTTATGTCTACAATTTGGGGATGTGTTTAGTGAATCTGTTTTGGTTGTGTGTTATATTACATATTAAACAACAGTAATGAATCTTTATTCAAATCAGGCTTTTGTAAAGGTGTGTTATTCATGTGCACACTCTTTCTACAGATATACAGCTCCTTTTTATCTGTTTTTCAACTTTTAATCAGTTAATAACTAACAACTTTGCTTAACATATTTTCGCTCATCCCATCACTCTGTGGTCACTGCAGGCTGCACACAACTTCATAGTATTTCAAGTAGGTAGGTAGTCTTTAGTTACTTTTGTATGTACACTTTTTCAAAACTTTTTTTCTGTTGACCTACATAGCTCACTGAATACTCATTTCATATCATAGTCAGTTCATATCAAATGTTTTTCAATTTGTCATTGTAAACATCAAATATTATTTTAATAAAATAACAATTTATAGTGTATACTGTAACGGGGCCGCCGACGCAACAGGATCCATTTGCAACACTTTTATTGCTTACACAAACCAAACACAGGCAACAGTCAAAAACCGGCAAACAGAGCAATGTAGGCGAGGCAGAGACAAAACGTAAATCCAGGCAATGGTCGAGGCATGCAGCAAACAATCAATAACCAAGTCCGTAATCCAAACAAGGGGCAGGCGGCAAAAACTTAAAAACGTTAAACAGTCCAAATAGTCAAGGGAAAGCAGTCCGCTCTGAATTGTAGCTCATGGCAATACAAGACATCGCACTGAATGGAAAGTTAACCTGAGCTTTATAGGGCAGCTAATTGGAAACAGGTAGTAAAACAAGAAGTAAACAGGAAGTCATCAGTCCTAGGAACGTGGTCAATGGAAAACATAGTTCAGGATGGAACTAATATTCTGGAGAGGGTTCCCGCTGGATGGCTTGACCAAGGAGTTTTGGGCGTACTTGGCCTACATTAGGCACCTGCTCCAGTTCTCCTGACGCTGGTTACAGTATGAGCATAAAAATCTAATGATCTCCTGGTTTAGTCGTTCAGATTGTCCATTGGCTTGAGGATGGTAACCAGACGTTAGGCTGACATTGACACCAAGGTTCTTGAAAAAGGATGCCCACACATGAGAGGTGAACTGAGGACCCCAGTCCGACACAATGTCATCAGGGAGACCAAAAAAATCTAAAAACAAAGTTACAGAGGATCTCTGCAGTCTCGAGGCTTTAGAAAAACGGTCTACTATGGTGATATGGTGGTGTTTCCCTGTGAGTTGGGAAGATCTGTGATGAAGTCTATTGCTATGTGGGACCAGGGTCGCTGTGGTGTAGGTAATGGTTGTAAGAGTCCTGCAGGTAACTGACAGGGCATTTCAAACTGGTCTGACAAACTGCACAGAGGTCTGACAAACTGCACAGTTCTGAACATGAAATTGTTAGGGAGATTAGGCCACCAGTAACGGATTACCAAGAAATGGATGGTGGCTGTGATCCCGGGATGTCCTGAACTAGGGTCAAATGTGCGACCCTCGGGACAATAAAGGGGTCTAGGGTAAGTATCATTAGCGTGCAATATCTCGGTATGAATATCCCATTGAACTGGGGCGACTAATATCTTTTCAGGGAGTATGTTCTCTAGTGACCCTGATCTAGGGGTTACTTCGGCCTGGCGAGAGAGTGCGTCAGCCTTGGTATTCTTGGAGCCAGGCCTGTAGGTTACTGTGAAATCAAATCTGGTAAAGAACAGGGACCATCTAGCTTGGCAGGGGTTCGGTCATTTCGCTGAGCGTAAATACTCTAAATTCTTGTGGTCGGTAATAAAAGTGAAAGGGTGTGCAGCCCCCTCGAACCAATGCCTCCACTCCTCTAGTGCAAGTTTAATGGCTAGCAGCTCTCGATTACCTACGTAGTAGTTCTGTTCCGTAGAGGAAAGTTTACGAAATAGGCACAGGGCATAGGCATCTACTTCAACAATGAAAGGTAATTCAGGGTCAGGGTGTCGCAAAATGGGTGCGAAAGTAAAATGACTCTTGAGTTCTGAGAATGCCCTTATAGCTGCGTCGTTCCATACTATTTTACTTGATTGACGCTTCGTGAGGGAAGTCAGAGGAGGGGCCACGGTACTAAAATTGCGGATAAACCTGCGATAGAAATTGGCAAACCCTAGGAACTGTTGTAATTCTTTAATGGTGGATGTGCCTGTGGAGCACGAGGGTAGTCTGGAGGACCCTGCCCATGACACCATCGCTGGGGGTGAGTACGAACTGGACTTGAGTTCAGAGACTATTATGTCTACAAGTTTAAATGATATTTCAATGTTGAACGTAATCCAACCCAACGTCCCTCTCCCACCTCCTCTTATGTCTTTCTCAGTCTCCTCACCTCCAATGTTGCTGGAGCCTGTCAGCCCCTCTGGTCCATCTCAGCCTACCAGCGGTGTCATGGGCTCGCCGCTGGGCTGCCCACCACCAGCCACATCTGTGCTGAGGATGGAAGATCCCTCAGCTCTGCTTCCTGCCTCCAGCACCCAGACTCCTCCTCGGCCCTACGGCCCTTCGGCTCCATTGTGTCTTCCAGCTCCCTCGTCTCCATCGTCGCCTGTTGGTCCACCAGCTCCATCCAGCTCTCTCGTCCCTCCGGTGCCGCCTCAGTCAGTCGTCGTCCCGCCATCGCCTCAGGACTCTGATCCTTCAGCTGCACTGCATCACTCTGTTCCACCGGCTTCTCTGTATGCCTTTGGACTACCTTGTTGAACTACGCTGCTGTGCACCTGTTGTTGCTGTTACTCTAATTCCAACAGCTAGGTGTTTGTATGTTTTTCTTTATAAAAAAAAATAATTAATTATTAATATGTTTCGCTTATTCTCAGTCATCCTGTCATCGCAAACACTATCTGTAACAGCAACAAGCAATTTCAGTCGTGAAATTTCCTGTCTACTAAATATTCCACAGTCAACTGTCAGTGGTATTATAACAAAGTGGAAACGATTGGGAATGACAACAACTCAGCCACGAAGTGGTAGGCCAAGTTAAATGACAGAGTGGGGTCAGCGAATGCTGAGGCCATAGTGTGCAGAGGTCAATCGCTACAGACCTCCAAAGTTCATGTTGCCTTCAGATTAGCTCAAGAACAGTGCGTAGAGAGCTTCATGGAATGGGTTTCCATGGCTGAGCAGCTGCTTTCAAGCCATACATCACCAAGTGCAATGCAAAGCGCCGGATGCAGTGGTGTAAAGCACGCCGCCACTGGACTCTAGAGCAGTGGAGATACGTTCTCTGGAGTGACGAATCACGCTTCTCCATCTGGCAATCTGAGTCTGGGTTTGGCGGTTGCCAGGAGAACGATACTTGTCTGAGTGCATTGTGCACTCAGACAGCATACCAAGCATACCAAGAGATTTCGGACAATTCCATGCTCCCAACTTTGTGGGAATAGTTTGGGGATGGCCCCTTTCTGTTCCAACATGTCTGCGCACCAGTGCACAAAGCAAGGTCCATAAACACATGGATGAGCGAGTTTGGTGTGAAAGAACTTGACTGGCCTGAACCTGAGTCCTGCCCTCAACCTGATAGAACACTTTTTGATGAATTAGAGCGAAGACTGCGAGCCAGGCCTTCTCATCCAACATCAGTGTCTGACCTCACAAATGCGCTTCTGAAAAAATCCCATAAACACACTCCTAAACCTTGTGGAAAGCCTTGCCAGAAGAGTTGAAGCTGTTACAGCTGGGATTAACAACGGGATGTCACTTAAGTTCATATGCGTCTAAAGGCAGATGAGCAAATACTTTTGGCAATATAGTGTATATTATTCTATAACAATTGACTATTTATATTTAAGTTTCGAATTAATCAAAAATGTCAGAGAAAAGTTGTAGATCTTAACATACAATTTCTCTCTCTAATCTTTTCTTTCTAATGTACTCCTCTCTTGTACCATAAAACTATGTATGTGAAATACCACAGACAGTGACTTTCTTTATTATTCATGATAATTAATTAATTAATTAATTAATTCTTTTTTAATCATGATTATCACCATGATTTAAAAGCCAGGGAAGGCATAATTACCTGCATACTCTAGATAATTTATTATAGTATATATATATATATATATATATATACTATAGTTTATATGTATATAAACTGTTTATTTGGTAATGCACTGTACATGACATTTTTTGTTGATATTCACAACCAGTCAAAAGTTTAGACACACTTAACTGGAATTATGCTTCCCATTATATTTCATTTTATTTATGTTGTAGTCTTATGTTTAAATGCTTGAGATTAGTTTTGTAAATAAACCTTAAAATATAAATATAATTTTTTTTTGCATTTCTTTACATTTTTTAAATTGTTTACAATAGCATTTCAGGATACACCTCATGAAGTTGATGCAGAGCAATATTCTAGGCAAAAGATTCAAACAAAGGTCTTTGGTACTCGTATATGGTATGTGTACACTACTTAGAAAAGTACAAATATTTAAGTTATAGTTACATGTACCATAAGTTACAGTTAATAATAAAATATAGGTGTGTCTTTTTATTTATTGTACTACAGTATATAGCAAAAATGTTACAATGTTTTATAGAAATTACAATGTTCTTGGGTCATAGCTGTCATGGACAATGACACTAAAGCTATCATTTAAATATTTTATAGCCTTTGCTGTCTCCTCATTCCTTAACTTTGCCAATACAAATACAAAGAATATCAATAAAAGGCCAATGAAACCCAAAAGAACTGACATACTTATCTGTGCCCACTATCAATTATGTATTAATGTCGTAGGTTGCTACAAACCATTAAAATGACCTATAATTACTAATTAATAAACTAATACTACTTCAT
Organism: Botia kubotai; assembly: GCA_036877585.1. Lineage (NCBI taxonomy): Eukaryota > Metazoa > Chordata > Actinopteri > Cypriniformes > Botiidae > Botia > Botia kubotai. The sequence continues at coordinate 23,849 of JAZGTI010005355.1, forward strand.
AAGGAATTGTTTGTATTCTTTAGACAAATTAACATATATTGAATTATTGAACTTTTATTATTAAAAACAGTCATGACAAAAATCAAACAAAATCAACCTACAACCTTGGTTGACTCTGTTGCATATTAATCAGATACAGAACGTATTTAAACATTCCAAAAATGAAACACTTAACCTTCTTTCTGCCTCATGCTAATCTGCATAATGAGGATGAGATGTTAATGTCATTCTGCCCTTCCCATAATGCTTTGCGCTCTGGAGCAGAGATTAGGGCTGGCCTGGCTCCAGCCTCACTTAATTCTGCCAGGGAAAAATAGCGTCTCTATCCGTACGTCTGATGTCTGTTTACATAAGTATTCGGTGTGTATGTAAAGCGGAAGCGGGCGTATTTGTTGTGCCTTCACAATAGCTGCGTTTGCAGTGCGTAGGTGATCCACGGTTTTTGTAGGAAAAAACTATATAATGGGAAAGTTCAATATTTTGATTTCAAAATACATTTAGGAGAAAAAACTTGTCAAGAATTTTATTTTATTAACATTGTAATTTATGTGACTTTGATTTGCTTCATCAGCATCACTTTTGTTCTATTTTTTCCGTGTATTGCATTTAAACCTGTAGCTTGGAGGGAAAGTGTATATTCAGGTATTTGTTTTGTTTTGAAATTACCCATATGATGACTGTTTAAAACAGTAGATATCATCAGAGAAATACACTTTAGTTTATATTTTTTAAATAAATAAAAACTAATGGGCACATGATTTGAGGTGTCAGTAACTGAATTTCGTCAGCCAAAGTTCCTTTTCAATTCTACGTTTTCTTTTTAAATGCACTGACAAATTTGTCATTTTCCCCTGAGTATTGTACCTGGCACTGGCAACGTTTATAAATGATTTTATGTGTGCCATTGATGCGTTGTATCCTTACACATTTGATCCGATACATCGATCAACATCGATGTATTGTTATACCCCTAAGCACCACATACGCACTGCATACGTGTGCGGTGTGAAATCGGCCTAAGGAGCTGTTGGGAGATAAGAAGGCAAAACAGCTCTCAATTAAGTGCTTTAAATACCTTGTTTCTAGTGGTCCTGGGGTGGTTGTGAATCAGCTGGCCTTTAAAAGCAGCTGAGGAACCTCCTCTGCTATCCTCTATGACACGCTTGGCCAAAAAGGTGTTACCTGCTGCTTACACTAGGACTACGCCCAAAACTGAAGGTAATTGACTTACTGTTTCACTGCCCAGTCAGTCAATGAATTAACAGGCAGCGTTGTTGTATAAAGGCACTGCAACGTAAAACCTAGAACAAATTCAACTGGAATAATGATGTAAATATTTACTGTCTATGATGTTATTTTTGGTAAAATTTAATTATAAGTTGGAAAAAATAATGCATGAATTATTCATTTTAGCCAATATCAGACTATACCATTTATATATATATTACCTCGGAAAAAGTGAAAAGAAGGTTTAAGTTGATACAGTAAGTTGGATCTCAAATTATAATCAGTACAGCCTAATGCCATTACCTCACGTTAACCCTCTGCACTGTAAAAAAAATCCGTAAAAATACATGTTAATTTACTGTATTAATGTGAAGGAATTTTCCGTATTCGTTTTTTACAGGTGTTTTTCCCGTATTTTTTTAAATTCGCGTTGCATTTTGGGTAACCCTGTTAACCGCGAAAGTTGAGAGAGGCAGAGCAGGACTAGAAAGAAGAAGGCGGAGCAGGCGCGCAATTAATGTTACGTGGGCTCTTCGAATCAG
>JAZGTI010005356.1:0-25615 GCA_036877585.1 Botia kubotai
AAATATTTAATATTTATTTAATATTAAAGCTCTCCTTAAGTATACGGTTCAAAATTGGTAGATCCTTGTTTTCCTATCTTAAAAAGCTTCAAATTTTTTAAAAAGACTGTTCTTAGATTTAGAAGACAATGTGTTGTTATGTAAACCGTCAATTTCTGTTTAACAGTACAGAACAATTTACCTTCAAATATAAAGTGATTGTAAATGTTTGTTTTGTTTAATGTGCAAGAATATGAATAATGTCCTACTTAAATTTCATACATTCAGAAACATGTATAAACATTTAGATGTTAATGTGTTAAACTTTGTATTATAATTAAATGTTATAGAATAGTATAACTGTAGGATTTTAAAGGCAGCTAAATCCAGCCTTTGTTGAGCTGTTTGTTTTTTTATTGATTTAGAACTCTTTTCTAAGGAATAGGAAATTTGTCTCTTGTGCTCAGTTGTAAATAAAACAAATAAACAAACTTACTGTCAAATTGAGTGCAATAGATTTTATTGTTGTTGGAAATTATAAACAAAACAATAAGTATATTTATGTATACACCGCCCACTCTCTTCTGTCAGGTGTGTGTGAGGGGAGTTATGTAGATCACATTATGTAGATCAACATCACACAACATCAACATCACATTCCAGCACTGGGGGGTTGCAACTGAAGTGCCCTTGAGCAAGGCACCTAACCCCCAATTGCTCCCCAGGCGCAGTAATGTGCTGCCCACTACTCCGGGTGTGTGCGTGTTCACGATTTGCAGTGTGTCACATTTCAGGCATGGGTTACCATATCTGACGAATAGGTCACTTTCACTTCACATAACTTCAATTACATTATAAGAACATCCTGACTGCCCCTGTAATTTAAATACCTTTAAAATACAATAAACAACGTCTTGATTAAAATGTGAACATTTTGAAAGGTTTATGTGAGGGCTAGAAGACTGAAAATATCATTACCTCAGTAGAACCACAATTGAAGTCAATAGAAAATACTCTAGGTTTGTAGTACCAACGTGTTTGCTTGCAGAATTGTGTAAAGACAATGTTGTAGTGTTTTTGACAATGTTTCAGTTCTTAAATTTAAAAAAATTTAAATCCTGCTTCCTGTGACAAGTACAGGCAGTGCTTGTGATTATATTTTAGTTTAAATATTTTTGTAAAAAATACTAACACTATAAAAATAACAATACTTTTTAACACACTGGCGGTGTAAATGTATATAATTATTAAGTCTGTGGTCACAGGAAACACATTTCACCACCAGATGTAAATTAAAATGTTTCGCCTGTGATCAGATCAGGCGAATACGCAATCTTTCCATTTTTAACTCAAAGGGGATTTTTTTTTGTTAAAAGTCTTTCCTGGGACTCCAACACACTACATTGAAAAAGAAAATGAAAAGCAACGAGGTTGAGCGCAGGCGCAGCGCAAATACCCATAATACTGCTAGGTCCACAAGAAGCATATTCACCGATTCCAAAGTACACCCTTGACACAGTTTCTTTGCCAAACCCATGAGTCATATATACCGGCCACAAGAACCATTTGCCAGACTCTCTCGGCATACATGCCCGCTGACGGTGTTGTCCAGTCACTCGCTGCGTCAAGCTCGGAAGCGGAAATGAAAGTGAAAGAACCCTTTTGTTTCGAAAGATCTGCGCGGCGTTGACCAATCAAATGCGTCGTTCTTTCACTTCCGCGGTGCTACGTGCGATGACGTCTTCGTCTCTATTAAACGCGACACGACGCGATTAATGTGCCAATTTGAAATGTTGCTTTACGCAACGTTGAAGCACCGAGTCATTTACCGTAACGCGAAAAAAACTGAGAAACATGGTGACGCTATCTGCGTAGTATTCGCAAAGGTTTTGTAACATCCCATCGAAGGATCTTGGCGTATAATCGGTTTGACGCTCGTCCAGGTAAACACCTAAATGCTTTAAAACCGTGTCTTGCTAAAACATGCTTGTATTTGTAAACTTACAAGTGTTACAGTGCCTCATATTCATAAACATAAAAACTATTCCTTCACTTTATATTTTATACTAAGAGCGTGTCCTGATTCCTTTAAACATTTACTGACCAGATTACGAAAGTCTATCCTGTCCAGTGTCAAGATGCCAGTAGACAGAATGAGAATGCGCCCATGGCTGGAGCAGCAGATCAAAAGTGGGCTAATTCAGGGTCTTCAGTGGATCAGTGAGGTAAGAGTGTATTTTTATTAATTGGTATTACTTTCTTGCATACTTATTCTTCTTTTTCTGGACCTAACTTCGGTATGTAACTCGTCCCTCATCGTTAGTTTTAAGCGAACGGGTGTACGATGTACATTGGGCTTAATTCTGACTTTCATTGAAAAGGTCAGAAACATCAGAACACCTTAGAGACTGGTGGGGGGGTCTTTTTTTGACTCAGACTGGCAAGTAGTATTTAAATATCACCATGGAAACTCAATGCCATGCCCTATCAACCATTTATAACACCCTAGCAACCAACATGAATTAGCCGTAGACATGGGAGTTGGCTCTTTGATTCAGACACATGTTCTATCTATTAGTTTTACCATTTATGCTACCCTAGCAACCATGTAATGAAATGAATAAGCCTTATTCCAGCATTAAACCATTTTAGAGACATAGGGGCTTATTTGACTCGGCTATCAGTGGGCTTTAGGAATTGACAATTGACAATGCTAGCATCATGTTAAAACATGTTAACATAGTTGAAATATTCTGGCCTGAGTTTTGCAACAGAAAGCATCACTTACTATTCTTTCAGTTTAAGAATAAAATGTTTTATACACTTCAGGTCTGAATTTGTACATAATGTGGCAACACGTCTTTCTTAATTAATATGTTGTAAAATTGATTTCGTAATGTTCAGTGTGCTTGGCACAATGTTTCTCGATGTGCATTACACATATTACACAAATAAACGCTTTCCATTTACAGGAGAAAAAGATCTTTCAGATACCGTGGATGCATGCGGCCAGACACGGATGGGATTTGGACAAGGATGCACCTTTGTTTATGAACTGGGCTATTCACACAGGTATTGGCGGAGCTGTTGGCCATTGCTTCTCGTTTGACGACCACGTTAACTATGTAAAAAAAACAATACAACCAACAATAAAGTACATCAGACATCAGTCATGCTCTCACATAGATTATGCGTTTGTATAAAGCTTTGAATGTATTTTTGGGATAATGGGGTTTTGGTTTCCAAAGATTACTCAACCAAGTTCCCACCCATGCAGGAAAGTACCGTCCTGGTATTGACAAACCAGACCCTAAGACATGGAAGGCGAACTTTCGCTGTGCAATGAATTCTCTACCAGACATTGAGGAGGTGAAAGATAAAAGTATAAAGAAAGGAACCAATGCCTTCAGGATGTATAGGATGCTAACTGCTACTGAAAAAGCTGTTAAGAAAGGTAATGTAAGTCATTAACATAACATGCTATCAGTTGACTGTTTGCATTATACATTTTTCACTTATGTTGGAGGCTATGTTAGAAAGATCCACTAAAATATCTGTTGCCATCTTTCTCAGGGAAGAAAAAGATGGACCTGGAGCAACGATCAAAAGTAGGAACATGTGACTTTAAACTTAAGCTACAGTGTACATTTATGGATCGAAAATTGTCTCACAGCTATGCTTGTGTCTTTAGCGAGGTTTTCAGAAACGGAAAACAAGCATACCCAGAAAATACAAAATCACAAAGCAGCCAAGTCTAGAGGACATGAAGGAAGAAGATGAAACTATGCCAGACAGCACTGTACTGTTTGCTGGTAAGTAACCCAGTTATGCACACATCCCTTCATTTGTCCCTCACAATGATAAAATATCACAGCAGCAATACAAACAGCATTGACAAAATGTGTAAATAGTCTAAAAGATAAAATGTGTTTGACTAGATAATTGTCATTTTAGCAGACGCTTATATCTCAGGTAACTTGAGGAACCTCTGAAGCAATTTATTCTGTAAAAGTCAACAATACTCATAGTACTACAAATGCCAGGAGAATGTTTTAAGAGAGAGATCTCTTTTAAATAAGTGGTCCTGTAGCTCAGTTGGTAGAGCATTGCGCTAGCAACGGAAAGGTTGTGGGTTTGATTCCCAGGGAACACATGTACTGACAAAATGTATAATTCATTTACATTTACACATTTGGCAGACGCTTTTATCCAAAGCGACTTACATTGCATTATACTACACATTGTTTCTGAGTATGTGCAATCCCTGGGATCGAACCCATGACCTTGGCGTTGTTAACGCCATGCTCTAACCACTGAGCTACAGGAAATAATTCAATGAACTGTAAGTCGCTTTGGATAAGTGTCGGCCAAATACATAAATGTAAATATAGTTATAACCAGCTTGCTTTTTCATGAACACAGAGCAGGAAAATTCCCTTGAGCCCACATCACCTGACAGGCAGATGGTGGGTGAACTGCCCGAGGTGTGTGCAGTTGTTGAGGTGGCCACAGAGCAGGAAAACCCTGCTGTTAGTTCCACTGAAGTTTCTCCCCCCCTCCAGGACGCTCATGTTTCATCCCGTAGCGGTACAGTTTTTTTTATGCTTTCCCACAGGAATTATGAAATACATATTTTAATAGCACATCACCGTGAATTTAATGTCACTCATTTTCCTCAACAGAGAGTGAAACAGACAGCACATACAGTGACGATGACTTGGTACAGGTATGCATGTCAATTGGATATGAATGTATATTTCAATAGATTGGTAATATTAGATGGTCTAATAGTTTCGCTGTTTTTAAATACAATTTGGGCACTTAGATCTTAAGAAGCAGTGTTTAAAATGGTGGATTTATAATAGCCGGTGAAGTACATATACTTAAACAGCAGAAACAAACTTCTGGTAATAAAGCCATAGGACTGATTTTTGTCTGATTTATTACCGTGCTGATTTTGTTTTATATGCTAAGCATGTCTCTCATTTTCTCCTGTAGCTTCCACGGGACCTGTCCATAAAGGCATCCCAAAGATCATCATGTGGTTCCGTGTTACGATTCCCATCTTCTTTAACACCCTCTTTCAGTTCATCGGGAAAAACTAATTTTAGAGTGACCAGCTTCAGGGAAGACTCGCCCCTGATCTCTTATAACACTGCTCCATGGTTCCTCTCCCGGCTGAATTTACAAAATGTCACAGATGTGCGACCCTTCAGCCCCACCCCTACAGCGCATCTCACCCGCAGCCCAACTTCTCAGGCAAGCGTGATAGCTAAAGCTATCGACCTCTCCGTTACAAAACACAAAGCACTATAATGAAGACACTTGAAATTCACAGCCTGCTGCTATTTAGCCAAGACAATACATTTACAACTCGAACTCAAAAGTTTCGAATTTGGTTTAAAACAGGTATCAGCAGGTGCTGGAAAAACTCCTGTTTGCGTTCAGCTTTAAAAAAATGAAACTGAGAGTTTCAGGCAACCTGCGTCCGTTTGACCAGATCATTATTTTTCGGAAATAGATGTAAACAATGCAGAACACTACCTCATTCTTTGTTATTAAATATGCAACTTGTAGAACTACCTCACAGATTGAATATGATCTGTGACACTTTAATCACAGAACTTAATGGCAGCCTAAGCTATCTTTGTCCCATGCAGTCTTGCAAGTGTAACACATTGGATGTTAAAATGCAGAACGCAATATATTTAGGGGCATATGATGTATAACATTTCACACTTGTTGAATTGAAGGGTCTGACAGCAGAAGAAACATTTATAAAAATAACTAACAGTTGTTGAGGATTTCTTAAGATATGTATTTATGGTTTTACATTGCTTAAAGTTTTTATGTGTATTTTAATACGAAATTGTTACATCTGTTGGGAAAGAATGTTTGGTGATTTGCAAACTAGAAAAGGTTGTAACTAACAGAATTAAATTGTCTGGGGAGATTTTACTGTGTTGTTTTAGGTTTGGCACACAGATATTAGTGGGACTACAAATACTTGAATAGAGAAGCTCAGCTGATATTGTCTATTGTCAATTTACATTAATGTTCTGAAACAAATCTCATTTTATTGCGATTTCGATTTTGCAAACTATTTTTATACTATCACTCATTTGACGGTAATGTGTATAATTAAGAAATGCAGCATTTAAAAGCGCGTATAAAAACAGGTTTATTGTAGTGTCACATTACATGATTAAAAATTACACAATACAAAATCTTCTCAACCCTCATTTGTTGACATACACTAAAACAGTGGTTTAAAGTGTTAGTGGTACTAGTCAAAAAGATCATTCATGTGTGGTAACAAAAAATAATTTACTTTGGTTGATGATACAGACTGTATGTGCATGTTATGGCCAAAATGGCAAACTGTATTCCTGATTTTAATTTTTCTGTCATTTGTTTTGTCCATTTCATTTTTTACTACACGTGTACAATGTTAGTGGTGTACAATGGTTTATAAAGAATGCCAAAAAATAGCATCTTTTAAACTGGCTTATTATAATTTTTAAAATGTTTCATTTTACGTTGAACTGAGAACGTCCAATAACAACAGTGTAGTACATCTAATAAAAAATCATCAAGGTCACAAAGACATGACCTGTCTTAACTAAGTTGACTTACAGTCTGTGCTTTTAATTTTAAAGTAAAATTGTATATTTCAGCACTTAACACTAAAACTGTTATTTTAACCTACAGTTACACTTTGACCTGTGTGCTGACTTTTGCAAGAATTCTGAAATCTTAAACCCATAACCAACCTATGATTGTAAAAATGTTCATTCTCATACTTCGTTTTGTTGGGTTTTGAAATGCTGATTTTTGAATTGGTCCATGAAATGCTGTTCAGAGACGATCCATATAAAAGATGCGAGGAGAAAGTGTTTACTTCTCAAAGTACGGCAAATAAAAGAACTTGAATCCCCTTCGCCCCCTAACGGCACAGCTTATATAGATCACATGATAGACTGAAAGAATAAAGAAAGAAAGCGTAAGAATGGGGGCATAAGAATTTGGTATTATCAGAACCATGTCATCAATGCCTGTCTATAGGGCAGATGTTTTCTCTGTTCTATATTTCTGCATAAAATCTTTTGGCTATATTTAAAAGATGACCTAGCAATTCATAACACTATAACGTAATACATAAGGTCCAAAACCAAGTGCTGATATTCACAAAGGCAGTTGTTACTTAACACTATTAATCTATACACCATTACTATAAATCATATTAAGAACATATTCAGATCTTACCACCAGGAATAAAGAGAAGAAATCCAGGAACAAAGAAAATTGCACTCGAAACACCTGTTAAAAAGGGAAACAGTATTATTGCATTATTCTAGTACACAAAAACACAATGACTCTTGCTGTACAGGATGGTGTCTTTGTTGTTTAAAAATGCAGATCACTGCTGCAGAATTTGACACACTCCCGTTACAATCATCTAAATGAATCTGTATGCTAAAGCAAACCTGAGTAAGATGCTTTTGCACATGTCTGACGTGCAGGTCTTACCTGCGTGTGGGTTTAATTGTATGACAATGCCTGTAAAGATCAAAGCTGATAGAAGAGAAGCAGGGAGGGGGAAGAGATGACACATTTACTAAGCAGCTGACAATCACACCCAAATCTAAGCTTAAGATCAGTGTCGACATCAGTATAAACAGGCAACAGCAGCTCAACTGAAGTCACAAACATCTCCCCGAGGAGATCTGATGTGCTTATTGTGATAAAGAAATCACAAAGTCTCACCAACTCCAGTGATTAAGAGGAGGAATGAGGCAAGAACAACTCGTCTGTTCTTCTTCACTAAAGGGTGAGACGTCCACCTGGGAACATCACACAGAACAATGAATACCACAATCTATATTTTACGTTTATGCATTTGGCCGACATTTTATCCAAAGCAACTTACCGTACATTCAATTTATACATTTTGTCAGTACATGTGTGTTCCCTGGGAATCGAACCCACGACCTTTACGTTGCTTACGCAATGCTTTACTAACTTAAATCAACTCCAGAATCAAAGACAATTCAGAAATGTTCCGAGTTTGAGTTCACATTAAAAAAACGGAGAAAGGTAAAATAAAGAAATATTACTACCAAGAATCAACAGTAAACATCAGTAGGTTCACACTGTTTCTAGATTGCTATTCAAATGCAAGCATCTTCAACAAAAGCCAACAAAGCTAAGCATTCTGTAGCATCACGTTATGACCAATTGCTAAATTGTTTGACCAATTACCAAAGCTAATTTCATTAATTAAACTGAACATACAATTTGTAATGATATAGTCAAATAATTAGTCAAATCTAATAATAAGTAAAAAACGAATAGACTCCTAGGAAACCCTGTTAGCAATGATTTTACAGTATGTGTGTGTGTGTGTGTGCGTGCGTGTGTGCGTGCATTACCCGCAGCAGTGTGCAGACAGCTGCGTTACTGAGCTGAGTGTGCTGAATGACCACTGAGAGCTGCAGTAGGACAGAGTAGCAGGATCACTGGAACACAAACACAGACTGTTGTTTAATGGTTTGTTTGTTTGTTTATTGGTCACTTTTAGATCGCCAATGAAGAACTGTGGCAAACTAATGACACAGCGTGAACCAGAACCAATTTTCTTGCTTAACCAACATGAGAATGCTCACAATACAACGTGAACACACACAAGTGACCAACCTGATTTTGAAGAAGTTGTTGAAAGAAGAGTTCACAGTGCCACCTAAAGCATCTTCATTTTCCAGGTTCTGTGAGAGATCACAATATAAAGTCAGTCAACAATGAGAATGTGACACGCTCGTTGCGTAGCACATAATAAAAAGACTGACCTGATATTTCAGATTGCTGTGTTCAGGAGTGCCAGCGGATGCAGAGGGATGACATTGTGTTTTGGCAAAAGAAAGAGGTCCAAAAGTCATCTCCCCTCCACTGTCTTTCTCTCTTCCCTTCCATTCATCAACATCCTCTCCAGGCACCACACCTTCCTCCTCCCCCTCCAGGACAAACGTGTCATCGATTGTGAACTCTGTCCCCATAGCTACAGGCCCTCAGATAGCGACTGGGTGTTAACTGACAAGCACTGTAAAGTTGAACAATATATTTATTTAGTTGTGGTCCTTCTACGATCTGCCTTTAACATGGTTTCTTTTAAATGCAATGCAGCATACTGCTGCCAGGCAAAATCCCTTGAAATGCAAAGTGATAACATTTACTTTTTCCACTCTGACTCACTTAACAGCACGTCAACTTTAAAATCTGACCCAAAGACAGACAAATACAGAAGCTACTTCGTTTGTTTGAGCAGATTCTTAAATACGGAGTAAGCACATAAATGGAACTTTGTTTTCATCATATAATGAAACTATAAAACTATATTTGCTATGCAAACACTTTCATCTTGTAACAAACTATAGTTCTGTTTAATTTGAACTTAAACATAAAACAGGATATGGTTGACTCTAAACGGTGGCATTAAACAAATAATAAATCTGATCATTTAAATCGATTAAAATCAATTTAAATCTACAATCTGCAAATTATAGGGGAGCTCATCACATACATCATATTTAAAATGACACGTTATTAGGTGTCACAGCAGTGCAGACAGTTAAAAAAATTAAATCGTTAAAAAGGAAAGTTTTGTTTTTTACCTTTAGTTTAAAAAGCTTTCAACATGTGTGTAGTACCAATGTAACTAAAAAGGATTCACAACAGAGCCATTTACATCAGGAGCAGTTTGTCTGAACCTTTAAATATTAAAGAGACGATCGTCCCGTTATAAACACAAACAAAACCGCAAGATTACAAAGAATCCTCTACTCACTGTCCATTGCTCTTGATCCTCGTCAATTACACGTTATTTTCTCTGCTACGATGCCCCAACCATCCCCAAAACATACAGAAATAGATAATCTGCTTAAATGTTTTATTTACTACGCGCATCCAACGGTGAAAACTTCAACAAACTTTGCGAGATACAGCTGCTTCTTTTTTGTGGGTCAAATAAAACCATTGGTTGGCTCAACGGCGCCACCTGAAGGACTGGAGGTATTAACGGCGCATCATAACCTTCCTGCGTTTTCTGTAATTAGTAACCTGTGAAGTGACGCTGTTGTGAGAGTTATGAAAGGTGATGGATGTTATATACTCTGCAGTTCACTTTAGGAGCGCCATTAGCTATCAGATCATTAAAACAGGCTATAAATAAAATATATACTTTCTTAGATTGAAATTCGGATTCACAATGCCACAAGAAAATCACTTTATACATAAACATAAATTAACATTTCACAATACAGAATTGTGAAAACAATTCTGTCAATTGTAAAATATTCACAATGAATTGTAACATATTTTTGCTTTAAAATAAAGGCATCATTTTATACTAACATGCCGATTTTTTTATTTATGTGGTTCATGTATAATTTATCTCGGCATGCCCCGAATTTTATTCTATACGATGAATTGTATCTATACAGTAACAAAAAGAGCTTTTGTAGGCTTTCTTTAAACAGTTTTTCCACTGTAAACCAGTAGATGGCGGCATGCTACAGTCTACAGAACAGACCAGCAATGGGAGCTGTTATTCCGATTTTATGGATTCAATTTTACATGGATCCATGAAGTTCATCACTGCCTCTGAACTTTTTTTTAGCTATTTTCTTCATTAAACAATCCATATTGATAATGGTTTTGAGATGAATTATGTTTAACGTGTCAAAACAGAATTTTGGAAAAAAATGTATCATAACTGATTACAGATAAAAATTGATAAATTGTAGGTAAAAAAACGGATTATAAGCAAAACTGGTGAGCTGGTATTAATGACAATTCATAAAACACGCCTGTCGTTCGCGTCTCACACAATTATTGTTCAATAATTTTTGTGTTCTAAACAAACAAAATCGTTCTTGTACTAAGGGCCAAAAAAGATAAATGATCACCAACTTATTGTAATTTACACATAAGGCTAATTTTATAGCTTTCAGACATTGTACCGAATGGTTTCAAGACAGAAGACATTTAAAACATATAACCAAACATGTTATTTTATTGTCTTAAAAAGTAACACAATCTCCCAACTGGGTTTATTACATACACTACCACAACGATGAAACACCATTACTACACAAATAGGGACTTCTTTTCAAATATTATAGACATTACAAAAAGACCCCTCGTATCTTTCAGTTTTCTTTTGAAGTTATACTAAGCATGGCAGATTGATTTCATTTACAGTATGATACTGTACAGTCACCATTTAGAAACAATGTTGTCTGACGTGGTTCTAAAATCCATAATGTTAAGGGAAGACATTTCATGGTCATTTTTATTTCATATGAAATATTTTACAGTATAAACAAAGCATCCGTCTTGGATGAACTTATCAGCAACCAGAGGCCAGGCGTTTCAGTGCAAACGTGTGTTTTTTTACAAGGCAGTCTTGGCTGCATTACTCCCTTTTGTCTATCAAAAACAAAAGCAAGGAACATAAAAGAAATATGATGGAGGGGGTCAAAAGTAAAACGTTTCGCAAAATGTGACAGAAAAGCAAAATATATCTTTCGACAGAGTTTTACTAAGCAAAGAAAGACTAAATTGATTAAAGGTATGATGTGTATGCAGCACTAAGATGAAATATAATTCCGAATTCAAGAGATTATAAGTAAATCGGTGTTTTAAGTAAAGCGCTGTCAAAATGACAAAATCTATTTGTATATGTTATGAGGCGCTTGCTCTGTCAAGTGTTGATCTTAGATGTTTATGATGACTAGAAATGATATACGGTTACCACTGAATATATGAGGCTCTTGTCTAACACAGTCTTCATTCTCACCTCAAACTAGTGTCTAAGAGGCTGCCCGGAACCCTAAACAGTTACTTCCTAAATATTAGGTGGGAGTTTAAAAACAATACTATTGCAATCAATTGTGCCAAAAAGTAGAAGGTCATAGGAGCTCACACTGCGAGTATCCTAGTTTCCATTTGGGCTTTGGGATGCGATTTGGAAAGCCTGACATCGAAAATTCTGACTTGTTAAGGTGCTTATTATTAGCTCATACCATCTGCAATATAAGATGTCAATGACCTTTGCCTATGTCTAGTTGTATTCCCAATAAACTCGAGTTAAACAGTTACTCACTGGGCTTAAATTTATGAGCTAGACAAATATATATGCAAAGGGGGCAGCAGAGAACTGAAAATGGGCTGTTTACAAAACATCAGAGGGAAAAAAATAAAACTTTTAATGTTTTGTTAATGCGGTGCTTGACAGATTTATACACAATTTGCAAATAAGTAAAAGACATTTCTGTCAAAAACGGAGAAAAACGGAGTTGAAACTACAGCACTGAATACTGGTTATTTAGAATAAGTCCTCGTAGTTACAATGTCCGCCGCTCCTTGTCAACATTCACACAGAAGAGGCTGTTGGCACTGTGTTCCACAGGCAAAGATTCCAAATCTGTACATGTCCCTACCTTGTCGTTACACAGGTGGTGGAGGTAGCTAGTTATGTGCATGTATGTGGGGTTGTTTGCATGGCTGATTGCAGGTGTGTGTGCATGTGTGTGTGGATAATATTCGAGTGAGAGGGATTGAGCTGAAAGTGGTTGTTGACTCAAACACAACAGTAAGTCCCACTGGAGGATATCCACCTGAACGCTCATCAAAAACGCAATGGAGTCAGGGAGGGCGTGGCCATAGAAACAAACAGAACATAACAAGGGAGGATCACCACATAATAGCACCAATGGAAGTGTGACATGAGCTCTGCTCTCATTTTCAACTCTCACCGAGTCACTGCGAGAAGGGACAAGAACCATTAGTTCTGGTTCACTCTTGAGATGTCATGCCAAACAGTTAAAGCCATAGTCCAAATGTTCAAAGCAAGTATTTTAATGTTTAATTCAATCTTGGAAAATGGGCCTTCGCTCATGGATCTGAGCCTTATTTACGACACCGCAGGTCAAAATAGGATATAATCCATATTTATCTCTGACACTGAAACAGAATGACAAATAACAGTGGAGCAAATTATTTATACACACTTTCATTAAATCATCTGTTCCAACCCAAAACAAACATTTATTAAAAACATGAAGATTGCGAATATACATATAACGCATTGGCTGTGGCAACATTTTGGACCAGATGCAGCTGTGGAATAAACTTCTCTTTCAAGTCAGGGACATGATTCGGGGAATCGTCAAAAACAGCTCAAATCCCAAGCAAAAAAAAAAGTCAAAAATAAAAATCACTGTAGTCTGGATTCAACTCAAGTAAGAAAATATTAGAAAATAAAGGTTTTATCGGAGCAGCAAAAGGGCCGAGTCTCTGAATCCCACTAGCCCAAAGGAAGAGAACTGCATGACCTTTCCATGGCGCTATGGATGTCATAGACACAACACCCGTGTTCCCGCCTCTGCGATTCCAACATCCTCCATCTCTCACAGCAACAAACAGAGCCATCGAGCTACACAGAAGACAAGCATGTTTCCAAAGACATCAACAAGTGTCCCGGTTCACATTGGCGTAAAACTTAAACCCCATGTTTTTCTGTTTCATATCTAAAGGGAATAAAATAATAACAATAACCTACGCATTAAATTAAACGTAGACCAAAATGATAACGAACTTGAAATCATTTACATTTTTGTCTAGCAAGAACGTGTCTGATTCAAAACGTGTGATTTTAAAACAAAGGTGTGGTGAAAAGTTCCAGTGAAACATGATTCCAGACCGACATGTTTTTACCTCTTCTTAGAGAGTAAATATCCATGACCTGAGATTAAATATGGACATAACTTTAATGAACCAGGTCCATTAAGTAATATACAGCGGCATACAATGTACTTGTATGCCCAATAAGTTTGGGTTAAAAAAATTTAATATTTCAGAACAAGATAATTTTTTTCACTAATTCATTCTGTGTATTGTTTGTAATAAGCACATGAGTATGATTCTTATTGATTTATCAATGTAGCTCAAAGCGCCATGACAAATGGGTTGTTTTTAGGAATATTATACAACTTTATGAATCATGATTTAAATGTTGCTCAGAGGAGAGCAAGTATGCCTCATTTTTTAAAACGTTTACTGTATACCAATATCCCAAATCTTCATCTTTAATACCTTAGACCTTCACATCAGCATCTATTTCTTAATGTGTGCAAAACTTCACCCATTGGCAAGATGATCTGTAATCTGTAAAATGACAAAAAATACTGCTGAAAACAAAACAGGGTTAAATTAACCAGTGACTTCAAGACTATTTTGAAAATAAAGATTCCAACTGGAGATTTTCCTGATTAATTGCTTGATAAGGTAAATCCTATGATGAGAAATTTCCTTATGATTTTTTCCCCTTTTTCTTTTTTTTGTTGCAGTGATCTTTTTTATCCTGTAGGAACAGTCTCTGGAAGCCATGTCTGTGGGCTTAACAGTCCCCATGTAGTCGAAGTGCTTGATGGAGGGAGTCACCCAACCTCCTGCACTGAGGCACCCCAATGTTGCAGATCGCCCTAACCCCCAGTCACCCCAGGTGGGCCCATGTCAGACGCTGGTGATGGAGGCAAGGCAATTGGGGGATTTCTGCAGTTTCTCCGATTGCGTGGTAGGGGGCTCTGGGATTGCACGGAAGCTGAATGGGGGGCCGATGCTGGTGGTACCCATGTGGCCTGGACTTAGTGCCAGATTCTGTCTCCGGTTGCTCTCCACGATGCTCGACGTGTTGGATGCCAAGCTCTCCCGTGTGCTGGAGAAAGTGTTCGAGAAATGAGCGTGGAAAAAGAAACACACAGAAAGAGAGAGTAACAAAATGAGAGAACAAGTCCAAATGAAAAAGGATGAAGTTTATAACAAGAAAGGGACAAAAAAGAGAGAGAGACAGAGACAAGGTGACTAATAAGAATTAACTTTTCAACATTTTCAACATTACACAAGGTCTCAAAACGAGAACTCACACAGCCTCATCCGCACCTGCAAGCTTATGCTTACACTCATGTTTCAAGGGTTGTTAAACTGTACAAAAACACTATAGGACTTTATGACAGTGTGACAATAATAACAAACGGATGCTACCAAACCAGACAAGTACTTACGCCCAGCTGCACGAAAAAGTATATTGCAGGATGAACTGCATTTAAAAAAGATTAAACTCTGATATGATATATTTAACAGCAGTACTGCATAGAGAGCAGTTTTTTTTAGCATTTCCCACTCTGTGTAATTGCATTACTACCTCACATCAATCACGACTAAATTGTGTCTACGCACAAGAGCTATGCTGGTGTTTTTCCAGGAGTTGCGGAATGACATCATCGCTAATGTGATGAGTCATTCAGAAAATAGTAAATGATCGCGCATGTGTGAAAGGGCTGCTGGGGGTCTTAAAATGAGAGACTTGTGGCAGTTTGTCTTATAAGCTTTATGGGGCTATTAATTCAGAAGCATAGACCAGACCCACAGACTACAGCTACAGACGGTTCTCTCAGTTCAAAGTGCAGTTTACCAAGAAGAACACACTTCTGTTATTGTTTGTTAACTCTTATGCTGTTCTTAAACTAGTTTGCCATTGTTATTTTTTTCTGTGTAACTTTAATGGAGAATTCTTTATGAATCTTTATATAATTAGATCATGACAGTCCCAGAAGATTAAAAAAAGGCTCCAGAAAGGACAAAAAAATACCAACAGCATCATTAAAAAACGTGCGTTGTACTCCAGATCTTCTACAAAGCGATATGAGTAAATGAATAAACGAATTTCAGTATCAAGCTTGCTTATTTCAGCATGTCCAAGGTCAGAAGGTCACTGGAATCATTTAAAAATATTCCAGACAGATTTATAGACTGCATCAGCGAGTGCAGCTAAAACCACAACCGGGCACAATTCTAAGGAGTAGAGGCAGCATGCGCTGAACATGCAGGCTCCCTCAGTTGTTTTACCCCTGCATATCCCTCTGAATGAGTCATACAGACCTAAGGGGTCTATTTTTAGCAGCTGAAAAAAGTCCTCACCCTCTCACTCATAAAGGGCTTCTGCTAACACATACACAGCCCTGGGAAACCCACTTACAGGCTGTCTGTACTGGTCTGTGGCCCTGACAGAGAAAAGGGGGGAAAGGGAGCAACCTACATATTGTAGTAGTGTAAAAATAAGGGTAAGTAAGAATTACACAGTATTGCCCCTATGGCAACTATATGCACAAATACACATTTCACTCATGTCACTAAACCAGCAAAGTCTGTTATCATTATTGTAAACAGCACATTTAACATAAAACATTTGCATTTCATTTTGTAGGTTGTAGGCTGGGAAGAAAGTTTTAATTTTGGTACATTTGCTGTTTATGTTGTTGGTTAAACTGATTGTTATATTGCCGTGTAATATTGATAAGCTGATCTCCAATAACGTACAAATCTGAGGTAAATGTTCTTTCAGGGTCAAATCTTATACAGCTACAATTTGCTTGACAATGTGCACTCAAATATGACACTTTTTTACAATTGCAATATAAAGTGTAAAATTACTAAAAAATTCACAACTTTCCCTCCTCAATCGGTCTGTACTTGTACTTACCGAGGGGAGTTAAACCCACTGTCTACAGTCACACTACTGCTGTCCATGCTGTCCAGCCGTGCTGAGTGAGCTGACTTCTGGTTGTTATTGTTCTCGCTCTCCTTAGGGCTAAGCAAAGTCAAGTTGTTCTCAAATTTTCGCTGTAGATCTCGCTCTTTCTCCCGTTCTAGCAACCACTGCATGGTCCCTCCTCCTCCGCCACCCTCTCCAGTTCCTGCCCGTCCCTTTGCCTCTGTTGGAGCTGCCTCTTTATGAGAAGCTTCCTCCACCTCCTCATCATCATCATCTGACACGTTGTAATAGTCAAAGGCTGCCTCAGATGTTGAGGGGGCACACAGTTCTGAGCCCGTAGGTACTGGAGCAGGAGCAGACAAAGGGGTGGAGTTAGTTGGCTGTTGGGTCTCCAGAGTGTCAAGGACCTCGGATGATTTCATGTGAGGAGTCTTACGCAAAGTGCCTGACTTTGAGTAGCCACTGTCCACAAAGCTTACAGTCAACATATTGTGTGGCGGTTTGAACAAAGTGTCCTTACTAAAAATCTCTTTCCTCTTGTCAACCCCGCCACCAGTGCTACCACCACCTCCCCCACCCCCTGGATCAGTGTTGTGTTGGTGCTGTATCAAACGTCCATTGGGCATAGGCTCAGGGGTCTGGCTTGGTGTGGGTTTGCCAGAACCACTGTGGCCCTTGGTGGAGGAGTCTTCTTTGTACTCCAAGGAGTGAGGCGAGGTGAGGTGTGGTGTCTGCCGGTCAGCTGGAGAGCCCTTGTGGATTCCATCAGATGGGGTTAAAGTGTCATGGTCGGATTTGCCCAGAGGCAGTGGGGCAGTAAGGATTGTTTCATTCGATGTATTGCACTGGAAATAGTCATCAGCCAAAGGCTTTGGCGACAGGGCCTTCAGGTCACTGTAGGCTGGCAAGCTGTCCCTGCTCTTATTCCGTTCAAGAGGGCTGCAAAGCCTTGATTCATCCAGACTCAATTTGCCCATATCAGGTACAGACATTTCAGAGCTGAACTTGGCTGCAGAGAACATAATGCATGAGTAGTGCGGGGCCTTTTGAGAGGAGGCCCTTAGCGTCCCATCATCAGTATAATAACGGCTTCTGTCATCTGGACTATGGTCATAATCCTCAGGTGTGCCAAGTGTAGAGCTTCCACCTCCCAGCGGACCCTTAGAGTTGTCCATAGAACGTGATCGCTCTTTTGCCTTATCGGATCGCTCGTTGCGTGACTTGCGATCCTGTGTGTGGCTGTGGCTACGGTGCACCTTTGAATGTGATGTCCCACGTGAAGGTTCTGGGAAAGGCATCTCTGTCCGCCTCTTTGCAAGCTCCCCTGATACATCCCACTCTGGGGTAACAGGAAAGTGCGACTCAGCAATGTTTGGGTTGCTGTGGACAAGGTAGGCACCACCACTCCTGCGCTCCACCGTGTACATTCCCTCTCTTGGTGAGCGTACCAGTGAGTGACTGAAGAAACGATAGTCCCTCTCCAGACTTACTGCTGGCAGGTCGAGATTGGAGCTTTCAGAGGGGTCTCCTCGAGAGGCCCGTGTCTTGCTGTGCGAACGCGACTTCCCATGTGGCACACGCCGGTGGCCTCGACTGCGGCGACTACGGGCGCTGTGCTGTGCAGCTGAGTTGGCCTTGCAGCGCTGTGCACGTTCCTCCTCCAGCCTCTTCATTACAGCTGTATGGCGGGCCACGTTTTCAACCGTCAGGTCTGGGTTGATGCGCCGGATGATCTCCATCTCCACTTCACGAGGGATGGCTGCGGCCGATGGGGTGTCCTCGTCCCTTAGGGGCCACTCCTCTGGAGGGAACTGTGCTGAAAAGGTGGCCAGTTGTTTGGTCTTGTCCTTTTTGAAGCTCAGGCGGAACAGCTTCAGCCCAAACTTCTTAGACTGCCTCTCACTTGTGCCCCCACCACTGCCCTCCTTCTTCTTGGTTAGTGTGTCTGTCTTGTAAGCAAACGTGGGAGGAATGCTTTTGCTCTTGTCTGTGGGGTCAGGGGGGTGCTGAATGGCAGTTGGAGCGGGTGGGGGTTGTGGATATGAAGGGGGATCTCCTTTGGGTTCTTTTGGGGACTTCCTTTGAATTGTGGATGTATGAAGGTTGGTCACCTCATCACGGTGTGTATTATAGGACTCACTGTGGTTCTTAGGGTTAGGCCTTTCTCTCACACAGCCAGAGGTGGAGGGAGTGATGGTTCCAGATTGTGGTGATGTACATTGCTGTTGTGGCGGTGGCTGTTGCTGCTGCTGCTGTTGTTGCTGAAGTTGTTGCTGTTGTTGTCGTTCTGGATGCCGCTCGTCCAGGTGGTACCACTTGCTGTTGGTGCGGATAAGGGAGGGGGTGATGAAGTAGGTCTGTGGAGTAACAATGAAGTAACCTTCTGGTGTGGGGTAGATCTTCCTCTCCCGCACCAACATGTTCAGTGTGTGCCGCAGGATCTCTGGACTCGGAGTGGGTACACCTGATGGAAAACAGTTACATGTAAGATTCATAATTGACTTCATGATGCCAACCTAGTGCTGACATGACACTTTCTGTCTAGATTTGTAATATGTTAATCATCAATCTTCAATCATCAATACTAATGGCTTTTTAAAGATGTTCTAGGCCAAAAGAATAGTTCAACAGACAAACATTCAGATGTGGAAAACTGGGATAAAAAGATTGGGTGGAAAGGTAGCAGATTAGTGGATTCATGTTGATGTCAGCATTATCCAGAACAGCTCTGATGTGCCAAAAGTAGGATTAACCATGAGTAGGTGTGATCACACAAATAACAACAGAAGGCCAATCAAAAGAAGAACCTTCATTGCTGATTTATGTCACCACCAATCACAGCGGACCAGGCATTACCTCATCTTTCATCATCAAGACCTTAAGTGCCTAACAAGCTCAAAACTGCCACTGTGTGACTGAAGGGGACCTCTTTTATAAGATTAAATTAATATGATTGAAAAAGATTCTGTAAAACACTCTCTTCATTTATCTTAATTATTGCCCTCAAAATATCAATACAGTTTAAGTGAAAAGTTCAAAAATGATAAAGTTAACTGAACTAAAAATGAAGTCCAGAATTTCCTCATATTTATCAAGTATGTTCCTGCTTTGCTATAATGACTACACACTATAAACACTTCAGCTGGCATGAACTGAACTCCACAAACTCTTGTGTAGAAACCTGGTAATATTATCTCAGCATGATTTGAAAGACATTACAATGATCTTGCGTGTTTCATTTCCTCCTGTGACATTTAATACCCTAATACCTATTTGTGTTATAGATGTATGGATTTTTAAAGCAATTTTTGTGACACGTGACACTTAAGGTTTGGGTGGCAAAAATGAATATTTGTATTTCATTCAAAAATCCTTTTTATAAAAACATTAAGGTTTTTTGTATTTTTTAAGATCCTCAAATATAGATATTAGCTTTGTGACATTACTCAGTACTGCGGATTTTCCTTGAGTTTAATATAATACCTGCAAATGAAGTAAACATGGCCTACACACTTACAGATAAGTATTACCAGCAGGGTACATGGTGTCCTCATTGCACTCAAGTCCTCATTTTACCCAAATCAGCTTTTCAATAACAGAAACACACTCACACACATGCACACAAACGGATAAAGGAGCAGATAAGCTGTAACTAGTCAGGGTTAAGTGTTGCCTGCCATTACATCATACTGTGGTAGTTGCCATACCAACATGACGCAACTCAGAGATTCTGTTCCTTTTTTCTTTTTTCACTCCTTCAAGTCAAGATAGACCTATTCAGTTGAAGTTTGCACACTTTGCACTTTGAATGACTGATTTTTTTAAAGCAGGGCTGGCCAATGTGCGGTGTAAAATAGAGTCATATTACAGATAATAATAATATCTTTAAGAAAAACAAATTCATTCATATCCATATTATCATAGGAATAAACATGAGAGCATAAATATTTCCCTATATTTAAATTTCACCCTTTAAATTAACATCATGGTCAGTACTAACTACATGAAAATGTCATTCCAGAGAAGTACTATTTGTCTTAGATCTAGTGCTATCATTTCTGTGAATCTCAGCAATTTTAATCAAGTATACAAAGTCTAAAATGAACAAGATACATTTGCATTGGATGCATTCAAATCCTTTGGACACCTTTCAATATCATAAGCTTCTGTAAAATCTTCATGTCATATGGTTTTGTGTGCAATGCATGTGGACTCATATATATTGTATATAATATTGTATATTATATATAATCTTTTTTAAATGTTCTGACTTATGTGTTTGTCTATTAATGAAAACAATATAAAGTTAAAAAGTAGTTTCCACAATCTTACAACAGCATTTCTTAGTGTATGTCTATTCTAAAATACTGTGTGTGGATACACTAAAATGAAACGCTGTCACCTGATACCATTTATTTGCACATAGAGGAATTATCCAAATCAGGCAACTGACAAAACAAACCCACCCACAAAGTACTGAGAGCAATTTACCTGGTACAACTCTCAATATCACTGAACAGTTCAGTGTTTCAGTGTGTTAGTCTGACATACTATGCAGAGACTGTCAAGCATTGCTTCACCACCATATAATATTGAAGAAAAAATGTAATAACTTGCTAAATAATGCGATGAACAGTATGCAATACGATAATACTTTACGTTTGAATAATCAATTTAAATTGGATTATGTAAAAAATATTTAAAAACTGAAAATTAGTTTTTATTACTGACAAATATTTTTATCGAAAAGTATAGAGAACTCTTTGAAGCATTAAAATTAATAGTAATTGCAAACCCTCGCAATATGTACATTTGTGATATTTCGATAGTTCGATAAACTGTGCAGCCTATTCACCACTATGATTCAGTCATCTGAACATCGTATATTTGAATAAACCAGATATGAGTAGCTTGAGTTTAATAAATAAGGCTCAGTGTAGAAGCAGTATAGAAACTCACTATCAAACCAAAAGCATTATAGAAAAGGAAAGGTGTGCGTTTTGGGGGGCTACCTGGAAAGCAGGTGGAAAGGTGCTCCATCAGTGCCTCTTGTGTGACAGGCTTGCGGGCAGAGTTCATGGCTGAGATGGCCAGGCACAGAATCTCTCCCAGTGGGATGAACTGAGACTGACTGATTGGTGACATACTGATAGGAGATACATCACCTAGAGGGAGACACATACACACAAAACCATGGTAAGCTCAATTTAACTAAAAAATCTTTGATGCATTAAAAAAGTAACATGTAAACTGGTACTTATGTGGAAACTATAAATTACAGAACTAAAACGATATGCATCTGAACATGCATACTCGCCTATTTCAAAGTATGCAAACACGTTTTATCCAATTAGTACACTATCCAATTAATTAGCATTTATTATACATATACATAGATATATTACATGTGCAAAAGCATAATCCTGCTTTTGGGAAGTTGCCATCCTGCAGAATTTAGCTCTGACTCTAATCGAACACACCTAAACCAGCTAATCAACATCTTAAAGGATTACTTGAAAATTACTGGTAGGTGTGTACAATTAGGGTTGGAGCTAAACTCAGGACCGTGCCCCGTTAGGAACAGGATTAGACACCCCTGTCATAAGGCCATCAGATTTGAAAAGAAAAGTAAAATAGCAGAGAACTATGAACCAAATGGCTGTTTTCAACACCCAGGTAAAATGCTGACGCAACTGTTGCTGGTATGTCATAAGTCAAAGATCACACAGGTCAAATGCCAACACTGAGCATATGAGGATGTATTTAAACTACATATCTGTATACCTACAAACTGTACGTCACTAACAGTCTAAAAGTGAGTTTCTTTATCAAATTCAGTACATAGTGTGAAAGTACAGGAGTCAGATTTTAAGGGGGAGGTTGTGGGGATGTGGGCGAGCAGCTTTCAAGAAGCTGTGCGGTCAAAAAAGTAGCATGAAGCTTAACTAAGAAAGTATGATCGCGTGTTGTCAAATGTGACCTTCCACTGCAGACTCAGCAATAATCCCCTCTGCCTGCGTAGGCAGAAAGACCCCAGGCCATGCGTCAGTATTGATCCCAAAAATGTCCCATGAATATTGGATTTACTAGAAGCACAGCTCTGGGAAAATCAAACATGTTATATCACGTAATGCGTGTGAGGCATAACACGTTTGGTCCTTTGGGCCCCATTTAAAATTTACTTCAATATGCGTGAAAGCCAAAACGTACCTCACATGATGATGCAGATGAAGTGTTGTTTGTGAAATGGTTGTATAAAAACAATATCACACCCACACGTTTTATTTTACTGTCACTATTTTATATCAATGATATTTCTTAATGTCCAGCTCATAATTAGCATCTCTATTATATAAATTACCATCTGAATGTAAGGTACTAGTTAGTGATTTATTAATACACTGCCAAAGCACATCAATGCTGGATAGAATGCATTTCTATGACAAAACTTACAGGCCATTAGCAATATCCCCAAACATGATTTACTCCTGAGGTTTAACAGGTGATAATGTAGTCAGTATCATCCAAACCAGATGTTGTTTAGGCAAAATAAATAGAGTTATGGAGTTTTTATACAGATTTTAAAATTCACATAGAAATTAATTCCAAACTGATTTCCAAACAGAGAAGACAAGAATGAGAAACACACTAAATAAATTCTAAATTAAACATCTGAGATCTTATTTCTTAGTTATAAGGTCAATTGATAAGCACCAATAGAACACAGATTTGAAAAAAAAACACTGAGACCACTGTCTGTTCACATGCATTTAAAGAAGCTGCAAAATTCCCATCGCTTATC
Organism: Botia kubotai; assembly: GCA_036877585.1. NCBI lineage: Eukaryota > Metazoa > Chordata > Actinopteri > Cypriniformes > Botiidae > Botia > Botia kubotai. The sequence continues at coordinate 23,391 of JAZGTI010005356.1, forward strand.
TTAAACTTGCTCTGTAAGATTAACAGACTCTTTTAGCCTTTAAAAATGATTCTCTGATTCAACACTTAGCTAATCGTGCTACAGGAACCATAAAACTGGTGCGAGTTTAGCATAAAGGGCAACAAAGGGTCTGAAGCCGCACTATAAACACTGCAGGATGCAGATGGGATGACATCATCCAGACGGCGCGCTGCTCTCCTGGTGCGTGTGTGTGTACGGCAGGCAAAGGACCATCGCTCAAATCCCTGCCCGTGCGCCTCACTGTTCAAGCAGAGAGCCTGTTCAGAGCTCAGTATAAGCATCAGTGACTGTGAGGGAGGCTGGCGGACTGGCGTTGGTTTCGTGTGGTATCAGCTACATTCAGTCATTCTCTATGATAAATTTTATTGTTTTTACTTTAGTAGGGGGAGGATAGCGAGACAGGAGGTGGAGGGAGGGAGGCGCAGAGAGACCCCTCCCTCAGCTCCTGTGCTGCAGCCATCAGAGAAGGCGTCAGTACTGACGGACGCTAACCCAACACGCACCACTCCACACAAAGACAGGAGAGGTGCGACCAATCACAAGCAAGCTTTATGCACACCTTTTTTACTCTCCTTCAGCACTGACACACACACAATTCTGCTTCCTAGCCTGTTCCACCCTCTCCTCCGTCTCACACACACACAAGCTAGTAGGTGGCCTGCTGAATTTGTTGTTATGGCAACGCATCCCAGTTGCTCTCTCTTGTTCCTCAGATGTGTGCTACTCCAGGATTTCTCTCTCTCTCTTCCTTACTGCTCTTCATGTCTCTATTCCTGCTCTCATGCTTCACATTCAGTCTTGTTAATGAAAAACTGAGGACAGCATGTTGGCTGCAGAGATGAAGTAAAACCTGCAAAAATAGGTATAGGTAAACAACGCCCACTGCATATCCGTAATCATCTCTTATGGAGCAGTATATGGATGGTATCTATACATTAGTGGTTATAACATTCTTCTGCGTAACAGTAGGGACGCAAGTATTGCAGCATTAGCCTGCGTGATCATCTTGTTTCCACACTCATAGACTGCATAGACTGGTTAATATACTGTACAGGTTAATATAAACCTGTACAGTTCCAATATGCCTTTTAAAAACCAATGAAATTATAGTTTTGTGGCTTTGAGTCTATGTGTGTTAGCTTTGAAGCCATCTATATGCTAGAGATCATCTTAGCATTGACATTACATATTTAGACTAGTCTTTCTCTTTCTGGAAAACAGGGCAAAAATTTTGATGACTCATCCTGCACTACACCGACTTTTGTCCAATCAGATGTTGCCTATAATAGAAATTCCCTCCCCCAGTACTGAAAACAACTCATGTCTTGTGAGCATTTTATTATAATTTTAATACAATCTCTTATTTAAATATAAGCACCAAAAATGGTGTTGGAGTTGAGAATCGGTATCAATTGATTTAAAACATTGATTTAAAACGCTTTGTGCCCACACAAAGTTCACATATTTATGTTCATATATTTAAAGAAGAGGTCCAGTCAACATAAGACCCAGACTCTGACCAAGATTACTGTCCCCAAAACTCAGACCAAGACTACACCAGACCAAGACCTTGTTTATACGTTCTCAAGAGGTCTTGAAACCAAGACTCCAACTGTAAATACAAGAGTGAAGTGAACTGTTTAAAAGAATTCATTACCAGAAATTAGTAAGACAGAACAAAACCACCGTTAACCGAGAACTGTTCCATATGCATTATTAATAACACAGTTTATTTTTAAAAATCATAGACTTACCATCTGAGCATATTAATGCACAGCCAGTCAGAAATGTTTAAATAAATCACTGGTGCTAAAGCTATTAAATCGCCGAGCAATTTCTTTAGGTGTGCTTACTGCTTCACTCTCATGATCTTACTGTAAACAAACTATGTAAATAAGAAATGTATTGCGCTGTGTAGACGGCTTGATTATAACAGGAGTTTTCGCGCTGAACTTAAGTTACTGACTGACAGCTCCAGTGATTATTAAGGAAAGCATTCTTTGCTCACTTTCTGTTTGTAATTTATTCAATCTGTACAACAGTTTTTTTTCACGCTGCTAAGAAAAACAATCTAAGGTTAGCCATTTAGCTACTGTTATGATTTAGGTCTCTGATGCATAGATAGAAAGAACTCATTTAGGAACACAGTTCCCACCCTGGATTAAAGTTACATAAATACAGCATACAATAAATATATAAGAGTC
>JAZGTI010005357.1:0-25378 GCA_036877585.1 Botia kubotai
AAGCATTGTTAATTCTGTGATGAAAATATGTCTTTTTAGCAGTAGTGACAGCAGCCGAGAAGGAAGACAGAAGAGATTGGTAAGACATGAGGTGTTCAGTATTCTTGGTCTTGGCCACATTCTCTCTGCACCCCTGAGTTTAGAGCGATGCTCCTGGAGAACATCAGACAGCCAGGGTGCAGAGGGAGTGGCGCAGGTTGGCCTTGACGATAGCGGACATACTCTGTCTACACATGATGCTAGAGTAGAGCAGAGTGTGTTAGTAGTGCTATCAGTATCAAGTGAGGAGAGTTTGTTAGATGGAGGGAGTGCAGATAAAACCATAGCGGATAGTCTAGTGGGTGAGAGTGAGCGTAGGTTTCTGCGAAAGGAGACCTGTGGAGGGGTGTGGGGTGGTTCAGGAGTGATTTGGATGTTGAGAGTAAGAAGGAAATGATCCGATGTGTGTAGTGGAGTGACCAGTGTGTCAATAGCAGAGCAGTGTCTTGTGTAAATGAGGTCAAGCTGGTTACCGGATTTATGCGTAGCTGAAGTTGGCACTCTGTTGAGGTCAAAAGAGGCAAGAAGTCAGAGTGGAGGTCAGAAGCTTGAGGCTTTTCAACGTGGATGTTGAAGTCACCAAGCTGCAGTAGAGGAGTGTCCTCATCAGGGAAGGATGACAGGAGAACATCCAGCTCGTTCAAGAAGTGAGCTAATGGACCTGGGGGTCGGTAGATGACAACCACATGACAGTGAAAGGGGTGGGTAATAGTAGTTTCTAATTCAAAGAAGATGATTGTAGCTATTGATGGCCTCTGAGAGAATTTCCAGTCCTTAAAAATCAGTAGCCCAGTCCCCCCACCCCTCCCAGTCTGATGAGAAGTGCGGGAGAAAGTGAATTTGGTGGAGAGGGCTGCGTGTGTAGGAGTGTCCTCAGGTCTTATCCAGGTCTCGGTTAGAGCCATGAGGTTGAGGTTAAAGTAAGTAGCTATGGATGTAATAAAGTCTGCTTTGTTAACAGCAGACTGACAATTCCAGAGGCCCACAGAAAGAGTTAGTGATGTACTATTTTTGACAACACTACACCACAAAGCCTACAGCTTAACCTGGTGTGAGGCAAGACTGGGAACAACTCAGGATGAGAGAACACAAAAGCCTGGAATGGAAGAAAGATCTAAGTTATAGAATCTAATAAACGTTTGAGAGGAGGTCCATCCAGCAGCATTACAGACCTCCTTTAGGTAAAGGTGCAATAAAGGAAGCCACTCTTCTAGTTGACAGCCCTAAGCTGAAAAGGCAAAGGGAAATTGTTCAAAAACATCCAATTACTAATGGTTTGTTAAGAGGCAGGGAAACCCTTTTTAGGACATTCAAAACACACCAATAACTGGTCAGACATTCTCCACTGAGAAGTCCTCCTTACATAGACCTACAAGGCCTGAACCAGGCAAAGTAAATGTAGCCTCTTATGATCAGTCAACTCATGAGGTGAAAGATGGAAGGCCTAAAGTATCACAGATTAACTGCCTTCACAGGACGTCTGCCCCCACATTCTGGTCTCCAGGGATGTACATAGCTCTGAGAGAGAGCAAATTGCCTTGCCAAACAGCCAGCAATTTATGTGCAAAAAGACGTTGACCTCTCTCCAGACCCCTTGTAAAGCTGCCCTTTCCTAGCCTGTCAAGGATGTGTCAGTTGTCACACTTACATTGACAGGACGCTCTCAGACAGACAGACTTTAGGATAGAAACCATGGTTTCTTCCACATGACAAAGAACAAAGGCACTTGCGCATAACTTGGATCATGTGAAATGAGTTTCCCCTTGGGGAAAATCCCCTGGCCTAAGACACCACTCTAGGGGTGTCACGCAGCAAGCCAAAAAGGAACTACATTGGACTGCCAGAAGCTCCAACACTCTCTGAAAGTGTTTTACTGTGATAGCTAGGCCTAGCCTGTTCCCTGACACAACAGCCAGGTTCAGATGAATACAAGCAGGAGACAACTGTGCTTGCAAAATTGTTGAGTCCCACACTACCCCTAGAAACATAATTCTTTGCTGGGGAGATAGTAAACTCTTCTTGGCATTGAGCTTTAGCTCCAAACACCTGATGGCCAAGGACAATATCTCAATCCTGCAACTGGGGTAAAATAAAACAGTTGTAGATGTAATTGAATATGTAGTTATGTAGTAATGTTATTCCTTGAAGCTTCAGTGGAGCCAGAGCTGCATTCATACATTTCGTAATTTAGTGTGGGAAGACAAGCCGAAGGCGAATGTAAGAAACCAATATTGGTACGCTCCCCCCAAAGAATGGTTCAGATGCCTTAGATCTAAAATAGGGTGCAACCCTTCCATCCTTCTTTGAAACTAGGAAATACTGGCTGTAGAACCTGGCTTCTCTCTTGGAAGGAGGAACGAACTCTATGGCCCCCTTTGCCATAAGCAAACTTGAAAGAGCAACAATGAGTTTAGGCAGCCGTTTGCTGAAGCGCATGAGGTGGTGGGAAGAAAATATTGATTTTCTGAGGGCTCTGTGAAGGATTGAAATTTAGAGGCTCTACCACAGGAGGAATTGCCCTCAGAGGCCCGAGAGGCTTCTTAGAAAGGATAACAATCCTCTTATCTGTTTCCCCTAATAAAGGCCAGCTCAAGCTCTCTGAGGTGGGGCTCGAGAGGCAACACGCTCCTTCTGTTGCTAACTATACAAGGAGCTGGCAGCTGAAGACCCATGAGATCTAGAGTGGTGGGGAATGAATTTCTTAAGTGCCTTTAATTGGTATTTTGCCTCCTGGAACCTCTTGATGACTAATTTAACCACATCACAGAAGAGGCCATAAAATGAGATTGGGGCATCAAGGAGGAAAGTCTTCTCCTTGATGCCTGAGAGGCTCAACCACAAGTGCTTCTTTGTAGCCACCAGAGCTTCCATGGAGCGGCTGATGGTGTTTGCCATCTCCTTAGTGGGCTGGATAGACAGGTCTGTGGCCCAACACAATGTTTTAATATCTTTGAGCTCAATCTCCCCACCCCCATCTATATCCCTGTGGACGTCCTGCCACCATATAAGCCTTCACTACCAAGGAGGATGTCAATCGGCAGGGCTTGATCGGGAGCAATGTGCTTTAAGGGAAGATGTAGCGTCGGGCAAGAGATACACAGCTAGCATCTCTTCAACTTGAGGCATTATCCCATAGCTGTTTACGTTCGAGCTCACAATAGAAGAGTAGTTGTGTACTGTGGGATTCAAAATATGGGAACAGAACAAAGCTTGTAAATGTTGTGTGTAACCTTGCCTGTAATATATCAGGGGCAAGGAGTAATACACAGCTTGAGGAGAAATGTTTTCTTTTTAAACACACACCGGACAAGACATGCATTGACAGCTGGGAGGCCTTTTATAGAGAGAGGCATGCCTTTCCAAATCATGCCCAATCAATTTAATTTACCACAGGTGGAGTCTAGTTAAGGTGTAAAAACATCCCAGAAATGATCAAGAGAAATGGGAGGTACCCAAGCTAAATTTCAAATGTTGTTGCAAAGGGTCTGAATGGTTATGTCAATGTAATGTTTCATTTTTTCTTTAAAATAAATACTTAGTGTAGATTAATGTGAAAAATGAATTTAAACTGTTGTAGTATCAGGCAGGAACATAAGAAAATTTAAAAAAGCACAGGGGGGTCTGAATACTTTCTGAATGCAGAACATTTGTGTTTCTATATTTTGAAAACAAAATATAATACAAATACAAATGGAGGGAGGTCCCTAAAGATTGATAGAGTTGTTCTGTCATTGAGAGGCAGCAGGTGCTGTGCTGTATTGATTTCTGCCCAGTTGGATGTGTATTTCACAGACTTCAATAATGAACCAATCACTGAGCTGTGAGTAATATGCCCATCAGCATAACATCTCTGACAGTTGTTGTGAAATTGGCAAAAATCACTTTTGATAATTAATTTAAAGCTGAAAAAGATGAAAAATAAGAGAAAGAATTTATTAATTTTTTAAAATATTTTTCTGGTTCTCGTTAAATAAAAATAATTAAAACTATGTTACAACATCAGGAAAATCAGACCTTTCCTGTCCGAACATGCAACACAGCTCCTAGTCTAGGCACTTGTAATATCAAGTTTGGACTACTGCAATGCCCTTCTGGCTGGCCTTTCAGCCAATGCAACCAAACCCCTGCAAATGATTCAGTATGCTGCAACACGCATTCAATGCTTCAATTAACCAAAAAGAGCCCATGTCACACCTCTACTAACCATACTCCACTGGCTACCTGTAGCCACCCGCATCCAATTTAAATCTCTGACACTCTAATCGTTCCTCCACAATGTGGTACCAGATGACTCTTTTCACTTTTACCTATTCTGTTTCTTTGTAGTGGAATGAACTGCCAGCCTCCACCCGAGCTGCTGACACCATCACAACATTACAAAAACAACTCAAAACACACCTGTTTCGCAGACACCTGACCAACCCCTAATGCTCTGACTCTCTTTCCTACAAAAAAAACTCCTGTTCATCCTGTCTCTAGTAACAGTATACAATATCCACTTGTAAATGTAACTTTGTAGACTCTGCTTCTTGGTTCTTAAGGCTCTCTTTAATGCTCTCGTTGTTTGTAAGTCGCTTTGGATAAAAGCGTCTGCTAAATAAATGTAAAAATGTTGTCACTGACAAATTGCATAGCAGCTTGGCTAAACCGTTTTCAATACTGATGTTTTTTATATTTGTGCCATCTTAAGTGCTATTCATATTCTTAGTGTATTTTATCAGCAAGCACAGTTTGTGTTTTCTTAAAATATTTTTTCATATGTATAGCAAACAGATTGCAGATTCAGCCATGAGTGGTTTAGCCATGAGTGAAATTACACATTTTAAACCATTGTCACCTGTCTTTGATATTGTTTATCAGCTCATAATGATTCACTGGTAACCGTTCATACACAAATAAATTTGTAATCTTTTTTTCATTCACAGCACCCTCACCCTCCATCGCTCTTTGTTTCTTTCCTTTACATGTTGCCATAGTAAAGCAGAACAAGGATCTGTGTATATTTTTACGTTTTTATGCTTGTAAGGTTATCTCCAAACTACAGCACAGACAGGTGTGTATGTTATAGGTTTTAAAGAGAAAAAGAGAGGACAAAAAAAATTTGCTGTCTCTGGGTTCTTTATGATATTTTTACTCTGTTGATAAGCTTCTTTTCATCTTAGCTCAGTGGAGGTTGTCAGATACTTCACTACCTTAAAAAGAACAGAAGTGTCTATAGAAATAGTCAACATTGTTATTCAGTGCTGTTTGCTTTCTTGTTTTATTCCTGTAAACATGTAGCTTTTCTGACACTTTGTTTTGAAGGTTGCGTAAATAACAGCTTTGCCTTGTGAATTTTTTTGAAGGGCATTTTTCAGGGTCTTAGGCTATTTGACACAGTGATGCAATGTGAAATATGTAAATTTGGTTTATTGAAGCTTTTAAACACAGTAGTCTTCAAGAAAGGTTTATGACTCAAAACATTTTATTTTAAAAAATAAATTTATTTTTTTTAGCCTGAGTAAGACTTAGCTCAGCACAGTACTATAAGTTGGTCTGTAGAATGTTAAAGATAAAAAGATCTGAATCCGAAAATATTATATCATATTTGATTTTTATTGGAGTACAGATATATAGCTATTGCATAGACAGATGTTAAGTAACTTGCACTAAAAAATTCAATAGCAGACATTTGTCCTGCTTTTTTACAACACATGTGGGAAACAGAACAGCATTAGTCTGTTTAGAAAATTAATAGTCATTAATTTTCAAGGCCTAACAGTTATTTTATTTTTAGTGAGACTCTAAATAAATATGCCTCATGTTTACAGATTTCTGTCCAATGTTATTTGGTCTAACCTTTTCTTCTTCCTCAGATTCCTGTGATGACAGGAGCCTTCATGGACTCATCACCTCATGATGATTACAGCACAGATCACTCTCTCTTCAACTCCTCCGCCAGTGTCCACACAGCCGCTTTAGCAGCTCACAACCAACAGGAGGAGCAACAGCCCATGTCCCGAGATGCCATCTGGCTGTGGATCGCCATCACCGCAACCATTGGAAACATAGTTGTGGTGGGCGTGGTGTACGCATTCACATTCTGACCATTGGAATGGAACCAACTGAACTTTGAAGATAAGCTCCCAAAGTAGGGGGCCCTGGGGTCCATATCAGACAAACAGTGTGTGCAGTCTGAAAAATATGTACACAGTGTTAGTTGTTTATTTGTTATTATTATTATATATTTGTTATTATTATTAAATTAAAATATTTTTGATTCATTGTGATTTTCACGTTAAAAAAGTTTTAACTAGACTGTTGAAGTGTGAGGATTTAAGTTTGCTGAGTGAGTAATGCTATCAGACTTTTGCCAAATAATTAGTAAATGTGTTTGGTTTTAGTATGTAATAATATATGCTGTTATAAAGCTTTAAATGTCTAAATGGCAAATACTACTTTCTGAAAGTCATCCAACTACCTTTCTAGAGCTTAGATCAGAATGTTAAATGAATCCCACATTCCTATTAAAACTTTTCTATTAGAAACTGATATGGAAACAAGAACTGCAGTATGGATTGTGTCCAGAACAGGAATCAAATGCTTTATACAAAGTTTTAAACTTGTGTAGCAACCTGCTTTGGGGCAGCAACAAATAGTTTTGGTGTAACTAGTATTCTTTTTTTAAGGTCATATATTATAATAGCACTAAAATAAATTTAATACATGGGGGGTTTTGTAAACACTATCATAGACAATCTCTTATCTTAACCTACGACATTGTAAAAACACCAATCTTGATTTTAGTTCAAATCTAGCAGTAAATAATTTCATACTAAAGCATCATTCCATCCCTATACATCAGGACTACAAATGCAGCTTGTTTTTGGCAGAGGTCAAAGTGTTGGTTTTAATGAGCTCAGCATAAAATGTGGAGGTTGCTATGGTGACTGTTTTATATGCCATAGAGGAAGGAGGCTGCAGCTCCTTATCCCACCATCACACATCTGCACACATCTCTTTACTGCCTGCTGGCATAAAGCAACTGTCCAAACAAATGAACACAGACATACACATATTTCATGCACAATCTTTTAAAAACCTCATTTATTTTTGATTACATTTTAAAGCCTTAATCTACAAATGTCAAAGCATATAAATGGACCAGCAATTTCTGACCAAACCGACCAACATCAATTCCATTCTGGTCCAGGTTAATGATGGTTTGATGCTGGTCTGGCTGTTAACTAATATGGTCTTGCTGGTTAAGCTAGAAACTGCTTGTTGGGGGCATTTTAGCAAGGGTTACACACATTAGACCTCAAAATTGAACTAAAAATATAGTCAATTCTCAGTTCAACAATCATAATTCTAATCATTGTGGGAAGACTACTCACCATGCAGTCAACAGTGTGTTGTTTTGATCAGACCACATCTTTAATTGTCCACCCAGGTCTTTGATCTTAGTCTCTTTGATCTTTGAGTTTGTGCCAGGTAATCCCCAGCATTTTTACTGTAAAATGGGGAGGATTACAATAATGGAGCCATTATATTGCAGGGCAGGTCACTGTATTGATCTGCTCAACAGACCCTCTTCCCACCTCTGACCCATTTATTAGGTTGACCTTTATGAACAGTTTTTAGCTATGTGATTCAGTGGAACAAGATGAACTGGGACCAAGACAAGCTAATCATCTATCTTCTACACTGGGCTGCACTGAATGTGGAGTTTAATGCACTGTATGTTGAATGAGAAAAAGGCCTTTATCATTGATGTTGGTTTATAGACTGGGAAAGTATTTTCTCCTTTAACTGCACAAGTGTAACTGCCAATAAAGTTTATTTAAAAGCTAATTGTCAACTATGGACTGTTAGTTAGTATAGTATATTGGGTGGTAAATTAACACATTTAATAAGCCAGTCCAGTTTAGAAAACAATGTAGATGTTATTATTAGTGATAAAAATGCTATTGATGTTAAGTGGCCTGACATTTAGTAATATATAGCAAATGAACACCAGTGTGTTTACCTGAATTCGAGTTCACCTGCACTGCAATGTGTTTCTATTTTGTATTGAAATATCACTGTTAAATTAAACAAGTCATTGAACACCAGATGTGTGATTTTCATATACTAATGATAACAAATCTGCTCATCTGTTCTGAGGGTGACTTTGATCATGTTTTAAAGTCTCAATCTTACTGTACATTATCTTTTAAAGATAGCCTTCTACTAAAAAAACAATATCACACACCTTCACAGTTTCGAATTTGATAACTGACAAGCACACAAAAAGACTTCAGTGCATGGATTTGTGAACTTTTGTTATAATTATTATTGTACTGGGAGAGACAAACATCTTCAACTAAGAAACCTGAGGTTTAGTGGTAGGCTGGGTGCTTCCTGTGCACTGTAAGTACAGTCATGTATCTGCACATGTAAGTATCCAAATGACTTGAATTTTGTCTAAAATAAATTTTTAGAAAGATTAACTGCATATATTTACCTATCTTGACATCTATCTTACATTAAATCAGTGACTATGGGAAATTTCTGTGGTAATTTCTGTTTACTAATCTAGAAGTAAAACTAAACTCGCTCAAATCTCTCTCAGTCCCAAAACACCTTTTGTTTAACCTCTTTAACCATTTTCTAAACATACCAAGTTAAAAATGTCAGCAGCACTTACACCCTATGGTCTATATTCATAACTCTGGTCTGTTTTTGTTACTCAAGAGTCAAAGTGGTCAAAAATTCCCCAAAACATAATATCAGAGACTGATTTGTAGCTGTTTACATCAAAGTATGGCTTCTAATAGTGGCACCATATTAATTCATGGAACTTTTGGGTAAATAAAAAAATATTTTTTGTGAGTTTGATTTCTTATTTATGTCTTGAGGTTTGCATAAAGATTTCATAAGTTTATTTAAATATTTATTTAAAAACAAGAAACACATCAGTTTTTCATTTTAAAATAGTGATGTTTAACCCTCTGGGGTCCGAGGGTGTTTTGGAGCACTGGAGAAGTTTTGACATGCTCTGACATTTGTGCTTTTTTCAGGTGCAGTCTGATAACACTGTATTCAGCACAAACTGGGCTACAATAATATCTGAGCTGCATGTATGTACATGATTGTGTTTTTGAGAAAGTAACGTTTATGCATGGTTATTGAAAAACTAAACTTTTGAAGTCACTGAAATAAGGCCATAAAACACATACAGAACATTTGTTTACAAGACTTTTGAGAACTTTATCTTGTAGCCTAGAGTGTTTGCTTCAAAGTGATGTGATGGAGCTGTCACCAATTATCAGTTAATAACTAATCAATAATCTTTTAAATTACTTGCATCAGTCACTTATATTACTGTTAAGATAATTATGTGGTACTTTTCACTTTTTTAGTGCCAACAAGCTAAACCTTGACTGCTTGATGGGAATGGCAGAATTCTGATGCTATTTGCTAATGCTAATTGTCGTCTACACCTAAAAAATATTCATGTTTACAAAGCGTTTGACCAAAATAGGACTGAAAACACACAGTCAGTTTCTCTGACATCACTGATTGATTGCCTAATACCTTACTAATGTCAAAATAAATGCTGTAGTTAAAGATGGTGAAAGGTGGCTGCTTTCAGTTCCCACATCTGCTCTTGATTTGTTCACTATTATTGATAGTCTGTTCTTAACAGAGTTTTTTAATGTATACCATTTTCAGCCACCAGCAAACCTTTTTCTCTGTTTTAAGCTGCTGTCACACATGTAGGGCCCTGATGTGTAGTCTGAATGTTTAAACTACATTTGTCTGTTTTATATATATATACAGTATATATATATAAATATATATATATTTCTTTTTTTAAATAGTCCAGTTTTTTTGGATGTTCCCGTAAAACTCTTTACTGCTTGCTTATCTGCTTAAACTAGACAGATATGGTGATCCTAGCGATGTTATGAGATATGAAATTAGATATTCCTTCCACACTGGGGTCAGACAAAGGTAACAAGTTATTATATCTTTCCATCTTGTACATGTACATTTGCATTCTAACAGAATCATGATTCATTGCTTCCACAAAGGGTTTTGTTTGGGATTATGTTGAAATTACTTTAGTTGGATGTTATGAAGAACATGTGAAAAAGCCGCAAATGTGATCAGACTTGGTTGCAAATCATTACTGCAGGAAACTCTGTTGCTATGGCAGCATCACCATGGTGACAGTAGTTTAACAGTTTTCAAGGATTACAGCAAACCATGCAGCTGGTGTTTTGCTGGATGTTATGGATGGCTGTGAACACAAAGCTGTCTACAACATAAGAACTGTCAATAAACAGATATGGTTTTGGAGAAAGGAAATTGATACTAATGCCTTTTATCTTCTTAAAATGTATGTTTGATGGACTAAGATACATTCTATCTGATTAAACCTGAGACTGCAAATTCTATACCATGTCAGATAACATGACCATCCATCTCCAACATACTGTGTGTGTGGAAAACTGATGGCTCGTTGCTTGTTTGTAACAGAGGGAAATGGAAAAGTCTGGGTCAAATTATCCCACAAATCTCAAAGCAGCAGCATGTTGATGATGGGTCCCACCTGTCTTTTCTGTTTGATATTACCTGGCATGTAAATTCATTTAATCTGAGAACAAACAGCCCAAGTGACGTGCCTGTGGGTCTCTGTTTTTCAATAACATATTATTGAAAAAAATATGTTGGTTATTTCAGCTCCAAATCAGCATCAGCATCTGATTATGTGAACCAAATAACATTTAGTGGATTGTGATAGTTTTCTAAACTCATTTAAGGTCTAGTCCTGGACAAAAGTACTGTCAATGGTAATTCTCGGATGAAAATAGTTTTTTGTTTGGGTTAGTAATGACTATTTTCAACAGGTCTGGAAAACAAATGCCTTATGTTTAATTTATTGTACATTTAGAAATTAGTACATTTAACAGATTAAGAAGTTAAACACTTAAGTTTAGTTAAGCACTTTTATAACAACACTATCAGGCCGCTGATTTGTGACATTTACTGATAAACAGTGATTCAGTCACATTTTTAGTAAATAGGGTTTATCTATCAAAGTTTATATTCTTGCCTGCTGCGTATTTTAAGAATCATTTGCTGTGTCATGTCATGGTGCAAAGGAGAAGCTCCATTACTGGAACTCTGCATTACCGGAACTTTACTTGGGGGTGTACTTTATGGAAATAGTTATGCAACTGTTCTAAAATTAAACTCATAAATGTACTTTAATGGTCTTTGTCACTTTTTCTTTGCATGCTGTTTCCTATCAACACAGCCTCTAAAGAAAATTCTGTCAGGATGGACTTTGCATAAACAATATTTTCGAGTTTTCTTACAAAACACTGCTGTCAAATATTACATTTGGAACGCTCTAATTCTTCTAGGTGTTCTGTACCCTTGGATGCGGCAACATGGGTCTCGTCGTTTTGATGCTGACAGAAAGTGACGTCTGTGAGTTCACAGCTGCAGAGTTGTAGCAGATGCGGCTTGTACAAAGGGTTCTCCTACGTGTCTGTTACCATAGAGATTCTCAGATGGCAACGCAGATGGATCAAATTCCTCTTCACTTCAAGATGTTTGAGATGCTCCCTTAAGCAAACTGGTGAGAGAAGAAGCACTGTCTCACATCGAGACGCCCACTCCTTTGAGCTTTGAAAGGCCTTGGGGCCATGATGAGTCTGGGATCTTGGCCTCATGCCTTTACAGTGAGAACATCCAGCATTTTAGAGGGGCTGAAGAAATGAACTTTGGTACCTCACACTAATGAAAAAAAATAGTGAAAAAAAAGATTTTGATTAAAGGAAATTAATTCCAGCTCCTGTTATGCTTTTGTGTTCTTAAACTTATGAATAATATGGATAAAGTGAATAATGTCTTTTATCTGATTTAAAAATATAGATTAATAGCCCAAAAGTCTATGATATTTCCCCATTTAGACACCTAAGTAAACATGTTTGTATGTCTGTATGTGTGTGGCTGGTACTCAAAGCGAGACAGACACTTCAAAGGGCAAAGTACCAAAAAGTCAGTTACATAAAATATTATTACACAGTAGAGTACATTCCATGCTCTCAAATGTGAACACTAAAAGCTCACAAAAATAAACAAAAATAAACATTTATTTAAAGTAAAACAACATTGCTGGCAAAAAAGTAAAACTTTTAGTTGACTGAGTTCCTTCCCCTCCGCAATCGTCAATCACTTTAACACATACCACAGATGAACATAAATAAATCCATGATGCTATCCAGCATCTTTCAATAGATTGTTGAAAGCAACAGGAAAATGTAAACTTTGCAGGATATTAATCTTCTGAAAATTGCATACCTTCATGGATTGTTTAGAAATATGGTATACAGTGATAGTTACAACCTAAATAGTTGTTGTTGAGGAATGAATCTGTTTTAGTGTTGCTCTCTTATTCTCTCTCTTTCTTTCACTCACTTTCTCTGTAACTGCTAGACATTAAATCAGCAAATGCTTCAGCAGGTTTTTGGCTTTGGCAATACCGGGCATCACAGTATTCATTTATAGCTTTTCATTCAGGTTTATGGCTTAAGAGCATAGATGAAATTTTCAATTTGTTCTGCTTCATGTTCTGCTTCCTTAATTTACTTAAACAGTAAATTTTTTAAAAGTTTAAAATTTTTTAAACTACTTAACTACTTAAAAATAGGTGTTTGTGTAACTTACTAAAAGTAAGTTGGAGGGGAGGGCCAGTTCTCCTCTGGCACATTAAAGCTGCAATTTGTAACTGTCCTGGATACAAACAGAGTTGATTATAATGATTTATAGTTATTTATTGATGAAAAACGGATTATTCGAATTATATCTGATAATATGTCGGGCACTGAGAAATCGTGCCAACAGAAATGGTGAGGCATAATGTTACTAATTGTAGCCATAACATCACACTGCTGTGACTAAGCAGGGAACAAAATATAAAAGGGAACAAAGATTAAAGTTGGCATGTATACAACAGGCATGTATATAACGGTAGGTTTACTAAGGAAGTCTATCAAATCCTGATGATCAGTCTCAGGGGTTGTTTCATCCAGTTCCCCACCATCTGGTCTCAGAGTTTGGAACCAGCTGACTACAGGACCTTGGGGAATGAAAGACAGACAGATTTAGTGTGGAGCCAGTACATCTGTTTTTGTGGGAAGTTCTTGTTTACCTAATTAATGTATCCTAATAATCCCTTAAGGGATTTGAGTAATAAATCCATAGAACTATGTGTAGGCTAGATTAAAGAGGTGGGTCTTTAATCTAGATTTAAACTGACATAATGTATCTGCCTCATCCATGTAATTCTGTATACAGATACGTTGAAGTCACAAGGAAGCCAGAGCTGCATTCCAACACTCAAGCTTTACTTCCACTAAGTTTAGCAGAAGTACTTTACTTCTCCAGTTATGAACTCTATAGCCTTTTCACAATACCAAGTACATCAAGTTTAATCTTGTGTCCTTGGAAGTTCAGAATTGGCAACTCAGGAATAAAAGCCTCTGAGGACAGAAGGACGCAGTCTTGCTATTCTGCAAATGGAACAGCAGAGTACTTGATGCAGCCACCATTGCCAATTTCTAGCAATAATGTAAGTGATGATGCTATAACCCTGACAGTGAACAGTGCCCTCTACCATCAGGAACCCATGTGAGAATGCTGTTTGTTAATTACAACTCAGCATTCAGCACCATTTTTTCCTCTTACCTTTCCAAGAAGCTAAGAAACTGATAGTGGACTTCAGTAGACAGAGAAGCGTACATGACCTCATCACCATCAATACTGTGGAGAGGGTCAGCTCTTCATGTTCATGCACATCACTGAGGACCTAAAATGGACAGAGCACCAACAGAAGACTGTAAAGAAGGCTCATCAGCACCTTTTCTTTCTCAGATGGTCAAAGAGATTTAGCTTAAGCCCACGCATTCTCAGGACTCCGGACTACACCTGTGCTATTGTGATGTGTCCTTGGTGCGCCACAAACTTGCTGCAACAAAGCCTGGGTAACTGCACTGCCCTCAATCGTAAAGCCCCACAAAGGGTAGTGCGTTCTGCATGATACATCATTAAAATTAAAGTCCCTTCCCTCCAGGACATTTACACAGAGTGTATCTATCAACGACTCACTCTTCCTTGAAATTATCAAGGATAGTGCACATTGTCAATAAAAGTGATAAAAATCAAAGCGTAGTGTTCTAGTCCAGTACCTGGACTAGACATAGTGTTCTGCCCAGTATCTGGTCATGGTATATAGCTGCTACCTACAGGCCATTTTCAATATTGTAGTGTTATTATTCTTCTATATATATGCAGTTTATTTAGTTCAGTGGGACACACTCGTGTCCCCGGTCTTTAAAAATAAAGGAAAAAGATAGTCTGAGAGTGGCTGCAACACAAACTGATCTTTATTGATCACAGGTTTCACAAACAGCAAAACAAATAAAGCACAAGGGGTTTTCCAATGCCAAACAAACAAGCCAAAATTTCTCTAGGCTTTGCTCCCGGTTCCTCAGCCTCCAAACACCTATTATTCTCCCACAGTTTGTTTGAACATGTCTCTTGACTCACTGCAAAATGAGAACAGCTGTTAGATTTAATTACCAGGGAAATGTTTCCCTTAACCATTCAATCTCCAAACCTTACTCTCCGCTGGCAGCTACTTCAATCCCACTTTCCACATACCCCCACCGCCAGAGGAACTTAGGCCGGGGAACCATCCAGGCCTGCTACCCACTCCCCGCCAATTTTTGGGTAGGAAATAAGTCACAGCCATCCACGCCCCCGGCCTGTGGACCACCTGAAATTTAAACGGTTGTAAGGCTAGATACCAACGGGTGATCCGGGCATTCGTATCTTTCATGTGGTGTAGCCATTGGAGCAGGGCATAGTCATAACAAAGGGTGAAGGCCCATCCCAACAGGTAGTATAACATATAAAATGTTATAATATAATGTCCAAATAAGCGGCAGCATTTGCCTGATGGGGTCGTAAGACCTGGTCCATGAGGCGCTGAAACATAGCCGGTGCCCCAAACAGCTAGAGGGAAAGCAAAACAAATCAGTATAAACTAAACAGGGTGGTAAAGGCTGTTTTTTTAACGTGTTAGAGGATTTGCCAATATCCTTTTGTCAAATCCATTGTCGAATAAAATAGAGGCGTGCCTAACCGATCAAGCAACTCGTCAACCCTATGTCAGGACTCCGGTTTGATCAATCGGGTTTGTATTGTTTTCTGTTTGGTGTCTGCGTCACTCTCCCTCTTGTTATCACTCACAGCTGTGACTTGTTAATGTCATCACTCTCACCTGTTCTCATGCTGATTTGCTTCCCTTTATAGTTCTCCCCGCTGTGTGCAGTCTTCATCAGATTGTCGTGCTTGTAGCCGTTTCCTGACCGGTTTCTGTCTGCCTGTTTGCGATTATATATCGCTTCCTGTTTTAGTTTAGCTTAGTTTAGCTCTTGATACTGTTTATTCTGCTTTGGTTTGTTTGTTTTTGTTTTTATTTCTTTCTTAGTTTAGTTTAGCTTAGTTTATTTAATCTGTGTTTTGTCCTGTCTCGTGCCTTAGCTCCAGCTGCTTGTGTTTGTCTTGTGCTTTTGTGTTTCCCCAGCCCCACGGATCACCCACCTGTTGTCCTCCGTCCTGGAGTCCACTGCTGTTGGGTCTGCCTGCTCTCCCGTCTCCCTCCGGCCTGGTGGTCTCCGCATCGTGGCCGAACCACCTGCTCGCCCGCACTGCCTCGCCTCCTGTACCGGCTTCCCGCTTTCCACCTCTCTCCAAGATCTCCACTACTCACCTGTTCCAGTTGAGAGGTTCCTGTTACCTGTTCCCTGCAGTACTTACCATCGCTGTGCTGAGTTTCTCCGCTGGTGCAACTGGAAGCTGCGAGGTTCCAGACTTCAGTATCCTGTAACATTCGCTGGTGCGACTGGGCTTCTCGACGGGCTAGATCCTCCTGTGTTTTCTCCTGCTTTATATATTATTCAATAAATCATTGGTGTTACTCGCATCTGGATTCCCCTGTGCTTTTTGTCCTCAACACCCTAGGCATTGAATTTCAACACTGCATTTTTTTCGGTCTTAGGAACTAAGACTATCGGGCTGGACCAGTCGTTGTATGACTCTTCGATTATGCCCATCCACAGCATTGCCTTTAATTAATACTGGACTAGCTTTTTCTTATGATCCAGTAATCTATAAGGTCTGGTCCACACCGCGACCCCTGGAGTCATTTCAATGTGGTGTTCTATGAGGTTAGTCCCTCTGGACAGAGAGGAGAACACATCAACAAATTCATGTTGTAGTTTGCTATCCTCTGCAAGTTGGGACGACAAGAGGTGAGCTCCACAAGGGACCGGAACTACAGCTTTAGGCCTTAAATCTATTTTCGTCCCGAGCTCCTCCCCCTCCTTTACTGTCACAGCCAACTGTACAGAGCTCTCCTTTAGGAGGTTGAGGTGGTTAATTTGCTGTGTTCCCTCTCTGTCTGGACGTTCAACCGACTTGCTGTGTGATCACAAAGGGTCCTTGCCACTTGGTGAGTAATTTAGAACTGGATGTGGGCAATAATAGAAGTACATTTTCTCCTTGTGCGAATTTGCGTAATCAGCTTCCCCTGTTGTAATTGCAAGCTTGATGTTCCTGAGCCTGAAGCAAATTCTCCATTTTGAGCCACCCCAGTGTATGGAGTTTTGCTCTCAGGTCCAGTATGTACTGAATTTGGCATCGGTGCAAAATTTATTGTACAATGAATTTTGTACAAGCTAAAACAGTCATAATCAAATGTGTCCAGGAAGAAATCTTCCAAAGAGAGTTAAGGTCTTTGTACAATGGTGAAAAGATCTCTAGTCAATGTCCTGTTAAGAATCTAAATCCCATCCTTGATGAACAAGGACTGATTAGAGTGGGAGGACACTTGGAAAATGCAAAAATGACAAACAATGATAAAATCCTCTGATTATTCCAGCATAACACTCTCTTGATCAAACACAACCATGAGAAGCTAGTCCACCAAAGTTGTCACTTTATTGGTCCCTGGAACGCTCTGTCATTCCGCACTAAGGGAGGCAATGCAGAAAGTAAGAAGTGGGCAGTCATGTTGATGTCAGCTCTGTTTATGTACCAGAGCAGTATGCCTAAAGATACTTAAATCAATGTCCTCTTCAAGCTTTATACATGCTTTAAGAAGGTTTCTGTGTCTGTGTGGGCCTGTCAAGCAATTCAGATCTGACAGAGGCACAAACTTTATAGGAGCTTGCAGAGAGCTCAAAATCCACTATGATGATCCTAAGACTCAAAATAACCTATGTGCATCTGTTCGCCTCAGAGGAGTCAACACACTGTCCCCTCTGGTTCATCCCTACTCATCCAGCTCCATTGGGGCTGCATGCCATGGTACAGATGTGACTGAGGCTGTGTCTGTACATCTCTCCCCTGATAGCCCTGCTCCCAGGAGTCCTAGCCAGGGTCCGTTCCTGGACGGAGTCCCTTGGGAGTGCCCAGTCTGGATGGATCTTCTGTCTCATGCTCAGGGGTTGATCTTTCACCCCAGCCAGAGATTTGGTAATTGTGGGTCTGGCCCCTGAGGGGAGCCAGCTCCTAAGTTCTAAGTTCCAGAGCTCCATATACTAGAAGACTGTATGAAGTGGCAGTTCTTTGTGTCATAATGTGAGCGACATCACGCTGACCCAGTTTACTGCCCTGTTGGTTCAGTGCTGAGGTTTCTCCAAGGGATCCTTTTTGCATGGTTAGCTCCAGCTTCCCTTAAGTCTACATGACCGTTGTGTCGGCTAGCCAAAAAACTGTTGATGGAGCCTCTATTTGAAGACATCCCTTGGTGTCTCATTTTCTGGATCACAGATGCTATTAGTGTCACCTCTGGCATTAGAGCCTGTTTTACCAGAGGTATAGTATCATGTAAGCTGTCTAGGACGGCATCTCTGATGTTTGTGCTGCAACAGGCTGGTCTTCTCCGAACACTTATTAGATTTTACATTGATTTCAACTCAAGGCGCTTAGAAAAGTCTATTTCTGCTCCTGATGTTCTCTTCATGTTTCACAGCATCTGGGACAGGCCTTACTTCACTGTAGTGTAGTGGGCATTATCATTTCCCATAGCGTCAAGCTTGACGCAGCGTTGAGTTCCCTCATAAGGGAACATCTCAGGTTACTTATGTTCCCATGTTGCCTGTGACAGGGAATGAGATGCTGCATTACTTTGCCACACTTCGGTCTTGCCTGCATGGCCTTCCTTCAGACTTAGAATCTGATGATGTATTTTGCAGTTGCCTTTTAAAGTCTTTGTGATGCACAATGCTTTGTCACATGACCAGCCTATAAATAGGCCTGATTTTACACATGTTCAGACTCGGGTGCACCTGAAGTGCTTTCCCCATAGTGTCAAGTTTGGCGCAGCGTCTCGTTTCCTGTCTCAGGGAACCGGGTTACATAGACATGAGACATTTTAGTCTGTTTTTTAAACAACAAAGTTACTTGAAATCAGAATTGAGTTTTGTGGCTTTTAGTATGCTGTTGGATAGTACATGCTGTATATCTGTATTTTCTGTGAAAACTTATTACTACTTCTAGTAGCAATAATATTTAAATAAATATTTATATAAATTACAGTTGTTTAATACAGATGTAAATAAAAATATTGAAAAGTCTATAATATTTTTATTAAGTTTGTTATTATTAAACCCTTAAACTAATATGTTAACTAATAAGTTACCATAAACTGTATTAAATGTTTAACTTTTACAGATGAAATTAGCATTTAGGGGAAAAGGGTAGAGACAGGAGCATTTGTTATTCTGAATATACTCTAAAATTTAATAGTCTAATAGTAAAAATCTAATAGTTGTTTCTGTGTCTCTAGGATAAGCACATTAATGTTTAGCCTGGAGTCTGGCTTCACATGATTACATCACAGCCAACTCAACATTTGTGTTTATTGTAGACCAGAGACAGAAAGACAGACAAACAGGAATATATATCCCCCCTGAAAAATAAAAATATTCTGGAATACCACCCTAATATATTAATATCTTAAGCATGACATTATATTGTCTAGTTGCTATGTCATGTTATTGTTAATGAAGCAGCATCACACATGAGTCATAAACTTAAAAATTAAAAAAAAAAATCTTCATAACTGTTTTGTGTGCATGTCCTTTACTCATACAAAGACAGCCAGAGCATGACAAATGGAAAGTGAGAACAGATCCAGGCTTTCAGTGACGACAACATCATTAGTCGTTTATAAGTGGGTCTGTCTGACCACTGTCCAGTTGGAGAAGACTCAGACAGAAAACACACCAGAAGTAATCAGCTTGTGCCTGATTACTGTTCTTTTACCATGAAAGGTAGGCAATTTTCAATTGATCATTAAGATGCCATATACATGTGTTTAAATATAAATAATATATAATGGTCATAATCAAACAGTAAAAGTTGCCTCGTAATAAAAAAATACTATACTTTGTTTAGTTGACAAGGTGTTTTAACAGTGTTATTGTACAATGTAACCCATGTTTCATGATGGATTTAGATTAAATGTTTATAATAACTGTAACAAAAAAATGTATTTTGTTACTACTATTTTCCTGAAGATGTGTATAAAATGTTAAACATTTAATTTATCATGCTATGTACTAACAATATGTAGCAGAGGAAATTTCAGCAGCCAGATCAGATTAGGTTTTTAGTTGGGAAACATGACGCAGACATCACATTTTTTAATTCAGTAATAAGCAGCAGGTTTTTTAAGGTTATACTGAAGCTTTTCTATTACAATATATTCACTTTTTTGCATGTGAGTTGCTAATAGGCCTGGAACAAATGGTTTGTGGTTTCAGCCCTTACTGGTTGCATATGACAATTTGCCAGTTCTATTAACACAGATGTTGTTGATTTTGTCATTTGTCTGAGATAAATGTGTTGATATTATGTGCTGAGGTCTGTGTTTGACTATTTTTTTTTTGTTTTGGTGTTATGAGTGTTCTAGTAAGAAATAAGATTCATCAAAGATTCAAATAAAATTAATTAGCCACTCTCTCTGACATTGACATTGCCACATTGAATTTGATTTGAATTTAAATATTAAATTGGTAATAGAAACAATGATGATTTTAACATTTTAATTCAATGATTACATTAACTTAAATTAAAAACACAAAAGTACATGCACAATATGACGCCTAAACATCAGACATGTTGTAATAAACGATCTTCTGATATATTTTTAGTGAATGTTGCTTACTGTACAGAAATAGAGACAATTTTTGGAATATATTTCTTAAACATTACCTAAAACGTGCTAACATATCATGTCTTTTAATTTCAGTGTCCCAATGGAGCTAAATTCATCTAAACCTCTCTGTAACGACACAGTTGCTTGGATGTGGTTGTCTTCTCTCCAGCCTCCATTTCTGGCTCTTGTCAGCATCCTGGGAGTGGTGGGCAACAGTCTGGTCCTCTGTGTGTTCTGTCTCCAGCGAAAGCCTTGCAGCGTAGCTGATTTGTATCTAGGCAACCTGGCAGCTTCTGACCTCATCATGGTGCTCTGTTTGCCCTTCTGGACGGTTACAATTGCTCAAGATTATCAATGGAACTTTGGTCAACTGCTTTGCAAGCTGGTCAACACTGCCATTTCTATGAATTACTACTGTGGCATTCTATTTCTGACACTGGTAAGTGTGGACCGCTACCTTGCATTGGTCAAACCCATGAAGCCCAGCAAGCTGAGACGTCCTGGTTGTGCTAAACGTATTTGCCTAGTAATTTGGGCAGTGGGCTTCCTGCTTAGCCTTCCAGCTTTACTCTTCCGTAAAGTCAATTTTGTTCCAGATGTAGAGGTGGAAGCCTGCTACCTAGATTACCCTCATCCAGCTTGGAGACTTCAAAGAAACTTTACAGCAAACATTGTTGGCTTTCTGGTCCCACTGCCAATCATTTCATTTTGCACTTTCCACATGGTTAAGGCACTAAAAGATGGTGTAAGGGTTCAGCCAAGGGCCAATTTTGAAAGGAAGGCCACTCAGCTGGTGCTTACAGTTCTTGCTGTATTCCTCTTCTGCTGGATACCATTTCAACTGGTTCGTTTCTTGGACACCTTACAGTACTTTCAACTCCTACCTGGATGCCTGTGGGAACACATTGTGGAAATTAGCATCCAGCTTGCTGCTTATTTGGGGTACAGTAATAGCTCAATAAACCCATTCTTGTATGTCATTGTAGGGAGCCACTTTAGGAACAGAGCTAGGGGAGTTTTTAAGAGTCTTCTATGTCTTAGATGGACGAACAACTCTTCTGTGCTTACACATGTTACTGTAATTAGTAGGTGCAGTGAGAGTCTCAAAGGATCACAAGACAGAATAACATCACTGGCCTTGAGATCAGTATTTCCAAACACCCCATGCAATTAATCTTTTCTCTAAGTCAGCAGTTAAAATACCTTAAAGCTGTTCAGTTCAGCTTGTAAAGCATAACACTGCACAACCAAGGACAAGGGTTTGAACCCCAGGAGGGCACAAATGTACCCAAAATAAATGTGTACCTTTTGTGCTTCTCATTTCCTTAAACATGCATTTCCCTTTCTTATGTTCATACCTTGTGTATTAACTACTCACTTTTAGAAAATAATGCCAGGATGAGATGTGAGCAAGACATTGATAAAATGAAAAATTTTGCTCACTTAAAGTCACTTCTAAGTGACATTACTTATGCATTAAAAACACTTTTGTAAATGTTTTACTGAACATTTTGTTGTGGGGAACTTTTACTTTTATTTAAAGCTGTTAAGACTGTGAACCTGTTTTTTTTAACTGTAGATTGCTTTACTGTTCTTGTATTATTACACTTCAAGACTTTTTTCTGTTTTCTGTACATACAAATATTTCATGTATGTTTATATATTGCTGTATCCTGGCACCTTGTGTTAAATAAAAAATTAACAAAGTGAAAGTGACATATTTGTCAGATATGGTAACCTATACCCAAAATTTGATCTCTTCATTTAACCCATTACTGGTGAGGAGCAAGTCATGAACACACACACCCAGAGCAGTGGGTAGCACACTACTGTGCCTGGGGTGGAATCGGGGGTTAGATGCCTTACATTTCTGCCTTTGTGGTTGGACTACCACTGTATGCCATAAGCAAATATTTACTGCATGATATTAACATTTGTACAATTATCAGTTTGAAGCATGTCTGGGCCACCATTTGATGTCTAGAAAGTAAAACCAGTCACTGGTTACTGGTGTAAACCATAAGAACATGTTACTAAACTAAAAAAACAAGTCCCTAATCCTGCTGATCCTTGCTACATACTCTATAAGAGTGTTAAATCAATGTATTATGTTGATTAGGATTTCCCTAAATCCTTTATTGATCCTAATCAGTTATTAATATTTCCCTTATATTAATAATATTTCCTTCCCTCACACAAGAAATGGTGAATAATAGATATATTAACATACATTTTGAGTAAACCTGTTCATGAATAATTACATCTTTTACATCTTTGATGGAGAATGCTTTATTTGTAAACAAAAAATAAATTCTCTACATTTTTGTTATTTAAACAAATTGCAATTATTTGCAATTAAAAGCTTTTTCATGTAAAGAGATGCATTTATTTTAAAAGTCCAATTATTCCCAAAGCATAATACAGAACATTGATACTAGTATAATATCATATCACCTTTTATTTTAATAGCAGAACCCAGAAAGAGATGTTGACTGTTGACCACTAGAGATCAGTGCAGGACAACACATACTATACAACAGGGCTCAAATTCCACAGGCCAAAAATCTAGGATTGTAAAACTTAATACATATTTTGCAGTGTTTCTTTAACACTAATCAATGTTAGTAAATGTTTTCCATCTGTCTAGTTTCCTTGTGTTGAGATAATTAGTCATTATCAGTTCTTCTTTAAGCCCCTCCTCCATTTCCTTGTTTTTCAATTATGTTCACCTGTGTCTTCTTTAGTTAGCCCTTTAGTTTATGTGTATTTATACTCCCTGTGTTCCTTAGTTCCTTGTCCTGTCTACACTGTCAAAGTAAAGATGTGCTGTTTTGTTTTTCCGTGTGTTCCTGAGGAAGTTTTTTGTGAATTAAAGCTTTTTTTTGTTAATTCCACATCTTTGTGAGCTTCTTATACAACCACCCATGAACATTCTCAGATTTTGCATGGATGATGTGGATCATCTGGTTTTGTACAAATTTATGGACTACATTGTAGCCAAGACAATCCTTTCATTAAAGCCAAAAAGTAGTAAATACTAAGATGACAAATACTAAGAAATTTCCAATGCCCTATTCTGTCTCTTAATATTAAAATAAACCTACCATTAAAATTATAATTACATTACTTTAAAAATATAGACTGATAATGTCTTTGTCAGTTAAATTAAAATTATGTGTTTATTCTGCTGTATTATTAGTCAATTACTGTTGTTGATAAAATGGCCGCTAATGTGAAGAGAGTTCTTGGTCTGGATGTGATGATAAAAACTTATACAGTGAAGGAAAAAATTATTTGATCCCCTGCTGATTTTGTATGTTTGTCCACTGACAAAGAAATATCATTCTATCATTTTAATGGTAGGTTTATTTTAAAAGCAAGAGAAAGAATAACAACAAAATATTCCAGAAACGTTTTAAATAGTTATTTCACTCATTAAAATGCAAATCAATTTATAAGTATTTGATCCCTTTGCAAAACATGACTTAGTACTTGGTGGCAAAACCCTTGTTGGCAATCACAGAGATCAGACGTTTCTTGTAGTTGGACACCAAGTTTGCACACATCTCAAGAGAGATTTTGTCCCACTACTCACCTAATGTGCTTCTTCTTGAGCCACTCCTTTGTTGCCTTGGCTGTGTGTTTTGGGTCATTGTCATGCTGGAATACATATTTTTATGTGTTACGCATATTTTTGACCGCAAGGTGCCACTCAGCACACACCTCCACCTTTGGCTAAACACAGAGCCCTGCTAAAAAGTATAGCACACTATATACACAGGGAGCTGTTCAACATGGAATTCAAATACAGTTCCCCTAGGCTAGTGTCAGCACAACATCCCAACGTGCCACTGGGCTAGCTGCATAAAGTTTAGAGCCCTCGGAGGAGTGGAGAACTATTCTACCTGTGTCCTGCTCTAGGGAGGGCAGAGGACCTGCCGTACCAAAGTGGTGCTACTTTGGGGCATGTTCCCCTTTAATCTAGGAACTAAAGAAGGCAACAAGATTTCAAAACATCTGTAATCTCCAAGTGGCCAAATGTATTCTGTCAGCATCCTGGCTTCTGTCTAGTTTGAGATCGCGTTTTGCCAGGATCCTGACTCTCTCTTGTTACGTGTCAGAGCGCGAGGTTCAGACTTCACTCAATCTGTCTTAGTTCGGGTTCGTTTTGAGGCAGAGTCTGGACTCATGCTCTGGGTGTGTGTTACGTGTGGAAGCACATGGCTAATTGCATATTCATTAGCCATGTGCTCTCCTGTCTTGCTTCATCACCCTGCCTCCTTGTTCCCTCGTTTACTCGTTTCTGTTAATGTTGCACACCTGTTACTTTCATTTCCCCGTGTGTATTTATTGCCCTCGTGTTTGCTGTCTTGTGTTGGTCCGTGTTGTTTGATGGTTGTTTCACGCGTGTTCAACGCCGTTGTTTCATGCTCGTTGTTTCTTAGCCGTGTTTTTCCGTCTAGAAGATAAGTCTGGTCGTGCCTGTGTTATTTGTTATCTCCTGTGCCTGCCTTTGTTCTGTTGTCACCGTGTTCCCTAGTCTGGTCCGTTGTGGTTGTGTTATATAGTTCATGTTATAGTTAATTAGTTATTCTAAAAGTGTTGTTTGTGAAATTGCTGTCTGCGCCTGGGTTCCCTCCAGTCATAAACCCTGACAGTATTCATTCTTTTCCGGTCAGTAAAGACACAGCTCTGTGTGGGGGCTCATTTACTTGAATTTATACAACAGCTACAGGAGAGACTGAGTCATTCTTTAATGTGCGTCACTACTGTATTTGTGAGAGGAAAAAGCCCACTGCATAGAAATGCATCATGAGCCCAATCAATTGTAACCCAATTTAGGAGTGTGTCTCAGTAAAAAGAACAGCAGTCGGCCATCTGAACAGCAGTTGGAAGGCAACATTTAGCGTTTTGAGTCATTCAAGTAATGTTAATCTGTCAGACACGAGTCACTGACGTCATTCCATCATTAGATTCAAGGCTTTGATGTTTGCCTTCAAGGCAACTACTGGATCTGCACCTCCCTACTTACTCTCACTCCTTCGCACTTATGTGCCAACCAGGAATTTG
>JAZGTI010005358.1:0-25609 GCA_036877585.1 Botia kubotai
GAACACGATGATGGGTCAAACCCAACACCATAAATCTCATCAGTCTCGTTGGGTTCTGGAGTCTCTACATATGCTTCACATCACGGTATCTTTTAAAGCAATGGGTTGTGAAATTGAACGCTGGGTCTGTGATTATACTCGTGATTGGAATTATGGCCATTTCATATTTATATCACAAACAGATGTTTTTAGACAATAAACTCTAGTGTCATTTCATTGAGCTTTCTAATATAGAAATTCTTGCATATATTAAAAAAGATCTCAATATAAGCTATTCAGCAATAGTTCCTTTTATTTGTATCAGTGTGATCCACAAATCACAAAATAAATTGAATCAATACTTATACGGTAGAATCCTGCTTTATATAATGCGAAACAGCTTAATTTTGGAAACACAAGCAGTTGTGTTGCTTGGGAATGGGTCAAAGGTTCGAACAATCACAAATTTTGACCCCCTGGATGGACACCGATCTGGACCCTCGATAGGGCCATAAACTCTCCACATGTAAACAGGATCCAGCTTAATCCCATCAGTTCAGTTATGCATACCTCTTTGTTTTTAA
Organism: Botia kubotai; assembly: GCA_036877585.1. Classification (NCBI taxonomy): domain Eukaryota; kingdom Metazoa; phylum Chordata; class Actinopteri; order Cypriniformes; family Botiidae; genus Botia; species Botia kubotai. The sequence goes on from JAZGTI010005358.1 coordinate 564, forward strand.
AACACCTGATCCGTGTGTCGACAACGGCTCGTCAGTTCAGTTGTTACAGTGGATTTGTTCACAATGGCCAGGATGTTTCCAGAGCCCCTGTTACACCAGTATTATACGTTGACTGAATTACACTGGCTGGGGGCTGCAGAACGGGCAGCTCAGCACTGCCTTTGGCTTATGTGTCTATAGTCGTGCTGATGATCCATTAATCCAATTAATGCTGGCTGAGGCACTAAATCTTACCTGTGCAGGTGAGAGGATAACTAGGAATATTCGGCTCTGACGTCACATACGATCCTGCGTCACAGGAAACACTTAACTGCCTTACTTACTTAATAATATATATATATGATTACATCATTCAAATGATTACACCATATTTTATGTAGGTGATTATTGTTTTCTTTATTGATTAAAATGTTAACATAAATAACAAAAAAGATTAAGAAACAAATGTAAAATGTAATGTTTCCCTGCGCATGGGGTTATGAAGAACAGTCATATACCATGACAAACAAAAGCCACAATCACCCAATTGTCACCATATGCTTACTAAGCAGTGATCACGTGCAAACACTGAAACGACGCCACACAAAAGAACTGACGGTGTCCGTGTAACGCCTAAAGCGAGTAAAACATCGCAGGTCATTTCCGTGATGTTTTAAAAAGCGACGCATCTACCCGGTGTGCTTTTATCAGACAATTCCCGGCCCCACTCGACAGCCCGACCTCACCTCGCAGTCCGTCGGTACTTTTCCGCAGGCGGAGCTCCGGTCTGACGTCACGCCGGGAGACAGCCCCGTGGCTTTTGTTAAACGCGTGTTCCAGCGTCACTGTCAAAGCCCGAGCACAGATCTCACGGCACCGACACCCGACAGCGCTGTACGGAAGCACAAACGCGCAACGTCTATTGCTTTTGCAATATCCACAACCAACAGCTCTGAATTCACCTTAAATATGCCTGCCATCGTCTACTGTCAAACAGATCAGGTAAGGCAGTCATGGGGAGTCCATCTGTAACGCGTGAATCTCTCGGTCTCTTGCTTTTCGTTGCTTACAGAGCGACAGATGTGTAATATTATGTGCTTAAGTATATTGTTTAGTGTTGGCGTTTGGAGACACTTGTGTACTCGTGCGATTGCCTTTATAATGGGCTGTAAGCTGCTAAGAATGGCTCTCGATAACCGCATGCGTTTCTCATTTAGAGTAAGCGTGGGTTTAATGTAGTATGTATGCACTGTGCTCAGCAAACCGAGATTGTACTGTTATCTGCCTAAAATAATTAAAAACATTACTCGCTTTCAAAATTCAGCTGTTGTAACTTCATTTAACGTTATTCGGCTATTTTGTCTATATTAATATTAACGATAGGCGGATATTCAGAACACAATAAAGGTCATCATAGCATTGTCTAGATAAATGCCTTATATAATGCATTTATAAATGCATGCATGACAAACACGATAAATTACTATAAATTAACGCAGGATAGTTGATTCGTCAAGGTTAAAACGCGTGGCCGGTGTGGTCCATTGAAAGCAGCGCTCGCATGTTTGGACGTAAAGCATGTATTTCAGCTTCTAATTCATATTTTGTCAGAAACATGTAAAAATACCGACCAGGTACTACTGACCTAGTTCTGGGTTTTACATTAGACTCGGGCGAGGGGCTCGAAGTCTTCTGATGGAAGCGTTCATTGTGCGGGAGAGTGGAACGGATACAAGGCGTGTTGATTGACTTTTCGTTTGGCCAATAGTATCGCTCGGAACCGTGCGCTCCGGCCTATCAGCATTCGTGGAATGTGTTGGGGCGGTAACCACATCGTTTTTATCCTTCGCATCGAAATGTAACGCAACGTAATGATCTCGTTAGTAAATTTTTAAAAGCACAAACCTTGCAGCGATTGTACGTTTTTGTCAATTATTTATACATTACCAAACAGGATTTTAAAGCAGTGGCTCTCTGAAATCGACATGTGTTTTAGAACGATGGTCAGAACTGTGTCCATAAGCCCAATTAAAGGGTATTTTCAGTAAATCTTTTGATCATGGGATTTTATTATGCCCTGTTAATAGTAACAGTGCTGTATTTGTAAACATATTTTTATTGCAACGTCAAACTACAGCCAAATAACATGAGTTTGCCGTATTTGCTTTATTTTTCTCTACAAATGTCCTGGTAATAATATAAGGATATCATAAGAGTTTCACTTCAGCCTCATGTGTTCTCACTGCGTGTGTGTACATGTGGAATTTTACTCTTCTGGAAGCGGTTTCTGTTTCACAACACCACATCTGTATAAATGACCTAATCGAGGAGCACAAAGCTTCATTTGTAAGGGAAATGTGTCTGGCAAATGCGTTGCCGCTCACATGGTGACCTTTGCTTGTGTATTTCCATACTAGGTGAAAATTCCCCAGTTAACTCCAGGAGTGAATGATAAAGGGCTGTTTTCTGAGGTTGGAAAAAAGACTTTGGACGGCTTTCATAGCATTTAGCAATGACAGCAAAAAGACATTTTCTCTCTCTCTGTCTCTCTCTCTGTTTTAAACATTCTTTCCACCCGTAGTGGAGGATCATTCAATTTTCCACCGTGTCCTCATGCAGGAGGTCATGCGGTTTCTCTGTTCTCTCGCTCCTTAAATTTAGTTTTCCCATTAACCTTAATTCATAAAGGTTAGCGTTTCATTAGCGAGAAATGGAGATAAATAAGAACCCTGTAATAGCTGGGCCATTGACATCCTGTGAACTCTCAAATGCTTTGCTGCCTTTTGCTTTCTGGTTGTGATGTAATAATTCACGAAGCAGTTAAAAATATTCAAAACAATTAATTGAACTGTAATTGTGATAGAGCAGTGACAATGTATCTATCGTTTCTAATTGAATTATTTTACATTGAGTCATTTTCGTTTTTGAATTACGCAATGAGCTCTTCTGTAGCCTCTGCCTGTGGGTTTATGCTGTATTGCTGTCGTTCAGACAGAGAAAAAAACACAGATTTTTCCAAATGTTATATAACCCCTAGAAACGTGGCTGAGAAAACTGTTGCGCACATGTGCGTATAATTTTAAAATAAATTTTAAACGTGCTTGTTCCACAGCTTCTCACGAACTTACGTAACCCTTTCACAATAATATTATTTCATTGTTTAAGAATGCCCCCTTGTCATTACATAACCAATGTGCTTTCCGTGCATTTTATGCAAAGTCTGCGTAAATATATCACTGTTGTGCAAGCCGGTCTCTTGCTTAAAGGTGATTTGCTAATTTAATAAAATGCATGCGTTCGACCATTTCAGTTGGTCTAGATAGCCTCAGTTGACAGAGGTCATCAGTTTGATTCCCCGGGAACACACATATCAATAAATCTATACTTTAAATATGACGGTCTTGGACAAAAGCATCTGGCTAATAAATAAATGTAACCTTTGAAAATAAATCTACGTATGAAATAAATAAACACTTGAATGCCGGTGAAAATGTGAAGCTGAGTAATGTAGTTTCACAGGTTTGGCAGAGGTCCCCTGTGACCGGCAAGAAATTGCATGTCTTATGACATACTGCATGCACACATGCACGTACTGCCTGTAGTCACGGGACAGGCCGAGTTGCATGCAAGGAACAATTTGTTCTCGTCAACTTTCTTTTTTTTGCATGGCCTACAGTGATGCATTAAGCTGTTAGTCAATCTGGGTTATCTGTTGAGTATTTCTACCGAGTTAATAGAACAACTGTTGCTGTGTGTTTCCGCCCCTCCCTCCTGTCGGCTGTCTGACCTACGCTAACTGACTGAGCATGCTGTTTACTGCATGCCAGAGGGGACAAAAGGAATCGCATGCACAAAACTGTCTTTCAAATTGTTTTTCTGACGCCACGCATTTTAATAACCCATCTTTTGTCTTTGCATCATTGGCTCTGTCAATAATTGTCTGAGGTTGCTAGCACACAAAGGAGAAATGTGTGAGTTTGTCTGAAGCTGCACAGTCATTGTTGTCTTTATGTGTTATTTGACCTGTAAATGTACTGGTTTAAAAGATCAGTTCCTGATTTCACTCCAAGTGGACCAGCCACTCTCAGATTAAGGCCACCAGCTTGTTAGTGAACAGTTCAGACTCATCAGTGGGTTGAAAATCTTGTGTTTGTGTGGAATGAATGTATTACAGTTTCTTGACCTTTTGTAAATCTTTTTTTTTTGTCAGTAAAGAGTTCCCAGCTAACAATTTTAGATTATGGCTTAACATTTTCTGAATGCTCTCGTGGAGGTTAGAGGGTGTCTGGATTATCGAAAAGCCAATGTTACCTAGGAACATGCAGGTCCGAAAGATGTGAGTGGAAAAATACCAGCAGGTTTTCATGTAAAGTGTAGAGATTTTACACAATGGAGCTTGTTTGTTTTGATTCCTTTTTTCTATCTGCATGCAGCTGTAGCCACCTCATTGTGGGAATGTGATACGTCCATCAAAATTCCTGAGTGATTATTGGTTGTGTGGCCATCTTTCCCCCCTGAAGTGGACTATCTCCTGGCTGCGATAGCTTTGAATACTTGTGGAAAAGTATGAAAGCATTTGGGTGCGGCAGCTGTGTAGTTAGTCACCATAAAATCAAAATAAACTTCAGATTTTTTTAAATGAAATATTGCGGTGCCCTTGTGATCTTAAATTAAAATCTAAAAATGTACTTTTCTGAAACTGCCTTCTCTGATGATGTCAGTATTATGATGTAGGCGGAGCCAGAGCTGGTAACTCCCTACGAACGATCAGTCTACTGCAAGCTTTCAAATGCATACTTTTCTAGATCCAATCAATTCCCAGTGGAAAAAAACAAGCCAGACCGCAGAAGAGGTGATAAAAGGGCTGAACAATGTTTGTGGATAGGAAGCTTCTTGGTTTAAGTCTGTTTGAGCTGGATTAATTTAAACGGCCTGCGCTGCAGGAGTAAAGGCTGATCCCAAATAAGGCACTTGTTTGACTCTATAAAAGCCACCGATATCATAAAGCTGGGTCAGTCTCAACAGCATTTTTGCCCTTGAGCAATGCATGAACTCTTTACTCTCTGTAATCTCTGTTTATTCCATGCCAGTACTAGATGTTTGTGTTGTGGGTCAGCGCCTGAGGTACCACGTTCTTGAAATTGCCATTGATGTGATCATTGTTCCAGAGATAATGTGCTGTCACCATAACTCCTTGTTTGTTCATTCGTTCTTTGTCCTGCAGGTTATAATGCACGATCACCACAGAAAAGGTTCGAGTCTATAGCCAAAGGGACACCCGAGGACTTGATTGCAGTCACTCTAAGCCTGAGAGTTTGAGTCACTTCTGTCCCCTGCCGTGCCTGCTGGTTGCCTGGCATTGACTTTTCTACCAACATCGTAGTCAAGGAAGACCTAGGCACTCCCATTCCTGGTTCATCTCGTGCCTTTTACCGGCTTTCTGAAAACTAATTCCCAGACCTACGTCATTTTAGTATTAGGTAAGCCAATTACTTATACATGAGACTGAGTGTTACATGTGAACAATAGGATGGATTTGTAGTGATTATAGACTGGCTGCTTTTGTGCCAGCAGCTTAGATGAGCGGTATATTGTGTGTAGTTGTTGGTGGGTAGGTGGTTGCTGTTTATACACAGTGTGGGATACAGACAAAAACACATTTCAAGGATCTAGTGTGATCTAGTGAGGTATCCAAGCACCGACTCAAACATGACTTTTGTTTCGCTTTTGCATAAGGCTTAACTTCCAAAACAAGCAAAAATGATTCCCAATGGATATTTGATCTTTGAGGACGAAAGTTTCCTGGATTCCACCGTGGCCAAGATGAACGCCCTCAGAAAGAATGGCCAGTTCTGTGATGTGAGACTTCAGGTAACACACCCGTTTTTAACCTTATTCTCTGTCCTATGAGATGCTGCAGGTGTTCATCACAGCCGAAACACGAGGCGGGAAAGAGTTGGTTTGTTTAGACAAAGTTCCTGGAACTTTGAAGGACCAATTGACATGCTTTACCAAAGTGAAACCCTTTGTATTCTTTGTTTTCAAGACCTAAAGAAAGCTTTAATAATAATTAAGAGGTTGAATAGTTTAATCAAAGTTAATAGTTAAGTCCCAAGATTAATTTTAATTAACTCAAAAGTTTTTTGTTCCTAGTTTAAATTTTGTGTGTTACAGACGTGGATATGCCAAACAGTGTGGCTTTTTTTTTTAAAAATGCAAAATTCTTGTTTTTCAAGCTGTACAGGTTTACTTTCGGTTGTACTTGTTTTTGTAAGTACATTTTTGAGCGATTAACCTTTGCCATTTTGCCCTGCAGGTGTGCGGTCATGAGTTGATGGCTCACCGGGCGGTTTTGGCCTGCTGCAGTCCATACCTGTTTGAGATCTTTAACAGTGACCTGGAGCCTCATGGCATCTCCCATGTGAAGTTCGAGGATCTTGACCCTGAGGCTGTGGAGGTCCTTCTCAACTATGCTTACACTGCCCAGTAAGATACATACGATGTATAGGCAGATGTAACTGACCAATCAAGGCCATTTCAAGACATCTGGGCGAAGTCATATTAAAGAACAGTGTTGCTCTCTGCAGGTTGAAGGCAGATAAGGAGCTGGTTAAGGAGGTTTACTCTGCAGCCAAACGACTCAAAATGGACAGAGTAAAGCAGGTAGGAGTTGCATTATACAGCTGTTTCCTATTACAACCATTTCACATGAAATATAGCCCTAACTGACATGCTTGCTTGCAGATCTGTGGTGACTACCTTCTTTCCAAGATGGATTCCCAGAGTGCTATCTCCTATCGCAATTTTGCCAGCTGCATGGGAGATATGCGTTTGCTTGGCAAGATCGACAGCTATATCCAGGAGCATCTCCTAGAGGTGTCTGAGCAAGAGAACTTCCTCAAGCTGCCACGCCTTAAGGTTAGATCACCTTTAACCTATCGGCGAAAGTTATGTATTGCAGTGTTTATGTAGCACTAATGCATTTCTGCTAATCATGCATTCAGGCCTCACATTCGTTGTGTTTGGGTGTGTTTATAGCTGGAGGTGATGCTGGAAGATAACCTGTCCTTGCCTAGCAATGGGAAGCTGTACTCAAAGGTGATTGGCTGGGTCCAGCGCAGCCTGTGGGAAAACGGCGAACCGCTGGAGCGACTGATGGAGGAGGTCAGTAGCGCCGTCCGCTGCGAGCTCCTCTCTCCCTTCCCTCCCTTTCCCCCTCGTATCTCATCCCATTCACAGATTTAACAGGTCCGTTTACACCAGCCATCCTAACGGTAGAGGTCGGTTGGGTTTGTTCTCTCTGCCTTCCATATTGTTTTGTTTCCTCTCCCCCTGTCACCCACAAGTCACCCCGAGTCTTTAAGAATATACATTTAGGTACAGAACGGGGCTGTTACACCCTCTGCAAAGGCGAGTGGTTAGTCCAGGTGAGCAGAACTAAAGGCCTCCTGATTGCTCAGTGCTGTACAGTAACTGATGCCAGAAGTTGCTCTGTACCAAACACTCACAGAGAGTGAATTGGCATGTTGCCTTTTCAGCGATACCTCTCTTTTTCTAAGCAGGTGTATGAGTGTGTGTGTGCGCGTGTGTGCTCTGGGAACCAGCACTAACAGTTTTTCCTCCCCACTGATTTATCTCTCCTTAGGTTTATTAGAGCAAACATCAGCAGGATTCTCAAGACTGAAGAAACCAAGACTGGGGCCCTCCAGGGTAAAGAGTCAATGAAAAGAACGAAAATAACAAAAAGAGGGAGCCATGGCAGAACGAGCGCTAGGCTCCCGTCTGCTAATAAAATGCACTCACCAACAGTACCTTAAAATGACACTGAGCATAACACTCCCAAGTCACTGTTGCAAATATCCCACTGAGTTTCACACACTGAGGCCATCAGAGGACCTCTTGAATTATTCCATTACTAAACTCACAAAAGCACATATTTCATTACGGTAAATTTGAATCAAAGTGTGATTACATAATTATTCATGCATATACTTTAAGGCAAGTTCAAATGGCTTTTATTCACAATTGCGCAGCACATATGCGAATGATTTGTGACACTAAAACTCTTAAGATTTCCACCAACGCTTCGCAAGACTTTTCTGATTACATTCAATTGAAAGACAGGAAGAGAGCCATCAGCTTAAAAAAGGCTTTATGACGGCCCCTGTGTTCCATACTAAAAGGAAGTGGAAACTGATTTCAGCTTGATGACTAAAAATCGGAAGTTGCAACTCTCGGTTCCTAGTTCCTTTCATTTATTTTCGAACATGTCCACTGGGGATGGGCACAAATGCTTGTTCTAATCATGACTAATCTTTAACAACAAAAGTGATTTGAACTAGACATTATTGTGGCCTCATTTTAAATCTGATTGATTATGACAGAATTTTAAGCAGTACTTTGCAATTTACAGTAACATTTTACATAGTTAGTGCGGGATGGCATCTGTTCGGTGTGCGTACACGAACTTAACAAAATTCCCATCCCTAATTACCACAGACACAGATTTTTTCTTTTCTCCATTGACTGTATTATTTTCTTAATTGTAATTGTTTTAAATCAATAGATTGTTTAGTTCAGTTTTATTTATTCAAAGTTCTGTCTTTTATTTGTTTTTTAAATCATGTTTATATAAGCTTAAAGATGAGCCAAGCGCATTTTTAATAACGCATTTTTGACCTGTTAAACTTGAAAACGGCTAACCAGAGTTTGTGTGATGACGTCTGATTGACTAACCTCCTCAGCTGAGAAGATGGCGGCAGGATAATGGCTGAACGTGTGTGATGGGGAGCTTGTTTTCTCTATTTCCTTCTCCAAACATGTTGACAAATGAAGGTTCCCAAGATGCTTTGCGATGAACAGTATTGTGATCCAGAATCTGCTATTTACAGCGCAGTGATTGGCCAGAAAGTGCTGAAGATCTTCTTAAAAGTCCCTGTCCAGAATCTTGGGCAGAAGCAACATGTTCATATTCTTCAAGCTTTTTCACCAGCGTCTTGCAGACTAGAAGCGAAGAAGCGCCACTGCACCCCCTCCTTAACATTCCTCTTTTTCCTGACCCACGTAATTGGGTTCTATTGTCATGGAGACAGCCACATGGGTTCTGTTGTCGCTGTGTGTTTTGCAGGTGCAAACGCTGTACTATTCGGCCGATCACAAGTTGCTTGACGGGAGTCTGCTTGATGGGCAGGCTGAGGTGTTCGGCACTGAGGATGACCACATCCAGTTTGTGCAGGTACACAACCAGCGCCGAGCTCTTCTCAGGCTGGACCGCAGCAGGCCCGTAGAGAACTCATTCCTGCTTTGAGATTTAAGTTTAAAACTAGCAGAGCAGCGTTCCTTGAAATGCTGGGCTCTTGAATCTAAGCATTGTGAGGCGGAGACCATGGGTGTTTGACCTCACTCTAGTGTGTGTATGTGAGTGAGAGAGAGAGAGAGAGAGAGAGAGAGAGAGAGAGATTGTGTGAATTTGACTTTAGTGCTGCTTATAGTGTGGCTTAACATTGGGATTAGAGTTACATAGATGTTAGTTTAACCTGATGCAGGTCAAGCATCAGAACTGGTAAGATGTTGAGCTGGGCTTATGTCTAGACTGGGTCTGGATCAGTATGAGGTTGTTTATGTGTGGACCATGGACTCGGAGTCTGTAGCTTCACTGTGCCTTTGCAGAAGAAGACACCACGTGAGAACGTACACAGACAGCTGAGCACCAGCTCCTCTGGCAGCCTCTCCCCGGGATCCACCAAACATTCCTACAAGCAAGAGTGGAAATACATCGCTTCAGAGAAGACCACCAGTACGTCCAAACCTTTCTTATCTTCATCAGATCATTGGAATTGTTCCCTGATGGAACAAATGCTCTGCGGTTGCTCCGAATTCATGAAGTCACTTCAAGTCATCCTTTCTCTTTGTTTTCCCTATAGATAACACCTACCTGTGTCTGGCTGTGTTGAACGGCGTGCTCTGCGTGATCTTTCTGCACGGGCGCAGCAGTCCCCAGGCCTCTCCCTCCTCCACCCCTTGTCTAACCAAGAGTCTGAGCTTTGAGGGCCAGCTGCTGGAGAAGGAGCAGGATAAGTTGCTGGCACCCATGCACTATGCTCGCTCCGGCCTGGGCACTGCTGCACTGAATGGTCGACTCATCGCTGCAGGTCAGTGGGTGGAGCCATCTTGTGAAGCTATCTTCTTGTCCTTCTTTAGAAAAGCACTGTCTGATGGGATGTGTATTATATAGGTGGTTATAACCGTGAAGAGTGCCTTAGGACTGTGGAGTGTTACGACCTGAAGACTGACAGCTGGTCTTTCATCGCACCAATGAGGACTCCACGTGCCAGATTTCAGATGGCCGTGCTCATGGTCTGTATCTAAAGTCAAATGTGTATTAAAGCTGTAACTTTTGGGTTAAAAATCTAACAGAAACCATTTATTGAACAAGTACATAACAGACGGGTGTTCAAAACTGTCTCCTTACCTTACCCTGATTCCCAGTGGTTAGTTTATAATAATGATTTAAGCTGATTGATTCGTGCAGTCGGGTTCGGTTTCCCAGAAAGTGTCAGTTTGACTTGTGGTTAACTCATGCCTGTAAACAGAGAGGATCCAGCTACCAAATTGTGTGTGTGTGTGCTGTAATGGTGGGGCATTTGTAGCTTGTTCTTACAGCAATTGTTTAGAATTTAAACTTGTTATCCATGTTAAGAAAATAACTTGCAGTTTTATGTTTCGAACAGTGATGGTGGTATCGATTACAGATTTWAGATTTAAGCGTGAATTTTCAGCCTATGAAAGCATTGTGAAATAGGTGTTCAGTCGTCTTTTTTCCCAATAGGGTCAGCTTTACGTGATGGGTGGGTCCAATGGCCATTCTGATGAGTTGAGCTGTGGGGAGACCTACAACCCCAACACTGACGAGTGGACTCAAGTGCCAGAGCTCAGGACTAATCGCTGCAATGCAGGTGAGCAGTCTGAGATGCCTTCAAAGCTCATAATTGTGAAGTAGGTTTAGGTATATTTAATATGTGGTCGACTCCGCCCAGGTGTCTGCTCTCTGGAAAACAAGCTGTATGTTGTTGGGGGATCAGATCCATGTGGACAGAAAGGTCTGAAGAACTGTGATGTTTTTGACCCTGTAAGCAAGGCCTGGACCAGCTGTGCCCCTTTAAATATCAGTAAGTCATATTGATGTCTTGATGCACTTTAGAGATTGGCACAGTTTAAGCATGCAGTGGGGCTTGCGTTCTAAAAACGGAATGGATCTGTTCTCAACGTTTATTTGTGTAGGGAGGCATCAGGCCGCTGTGTGCGAGTTGGATGGCTTTATGTATGTGATTGGAGGTGCAGAGTCATGGAACTGTCTAAATAGTGTGGAGCGCTACAATCCAGAAAACAACACTTGGACCCTTGTTGCCCCGATGAACATAGCCCGCAGAGGAGCTGGAGTGGCTGTCCATGAAGGCAAGGAGAACCAAAGACATTACTGTTCATAGCTAAATGCATTTAGCTGGTTATTAATGCATTACCAGTAGTGACCAATGTTATTCTCTCACTCAGGTAAACTTTTTGTGGTGGGAGGCTTTGATGGCTCTCACGCACTGCGATGTGTTGAAGTGTATGACCCTGCCCGAAATGAATGGAGGATGCTGGCTAGCATGAACTCGCCACGCAGCAATGCGGGTGCCACCGTGCTTGATGACATCATCTACGCCATTGGTGGCTTCGATGGAAACAACTTCCTCAACTCCTTCGAGGCATACAACCCTAAAACAGACGAGTGGAGCCCCTGTGCAGATGCCTTTGCTGATTCCTAAGAGCCAGGGGTTTGGGAAACCATGCGGGGTGGGGGGGTACTCACTCAAACTAACAGGCTTAGTGATGTAATCGTGCTTTGTGATGTCCTGTATGTATGCGTGTGGGCGGGTTTTTGAGGTGGGTGGGAACGGGAGGGGGCCTCTGGGGGGGTCTTCATTGAAGTCATCCATGAGGCCGACTTTTCTTACAGTGTTTTGGGGGGGAAGTGTTAGGTGGGGGAGGTCAGTTGGGGGTTGCTGAAAGCAACATTAAGCCTTTGCATATTGCATACTTTATTTTTCGTGTTGTATATATTGTTTAATTTTTCTTTCAGTCTTTTCTGTTTTATCAAGAATGCCAACATTTATTGCACATTGTGTGTATCTTTTACGAATTGAGTAGTTTTGAATATTTCATTTGCGGGGTTCTCAAAGTTCTAGTTTTGACAGACAGGATTGGTTGGTTTAACCCATTAAGGAAGTGATTCAGGTTGAATTAGTTTTTCTGTGCTTCATAGTGATTTTAGCTCTTTAATTTGAAGCTACATGCTTATATAAAGCCTTATTTACAAAATGTTCTATTACATGGCTTTCCTTTTTTGTCATTAGCCATGATGCAGGATTTCTGTACCGATCTTTAAAGATGGCCTTTTTTATATTTTTGATACACTGCTAAGTAACCAATAGATGCTTAGATAGCAGACGCACAACACCTGTGAGGTTTAAAACTTTAATCAGTGCCAGTTTAGTTAGACTAGTATACATGTATGCTTCAATGCTTCTGCTAATGAGATATTTTGTTACCATTTTTTGACTGATTTAAGCAAGTGAGAGAAAGCTTGTTTCCTTCCTGATACCTTTAAATTTCATGTGTTTAGCTTTCGACACAACAGAGGTTTTTTCCCCTCCAATAATTATTTTTGGTTTAACTAAATTGGGTTAGAAAAGTCTATCACAATTGTTATGAGCTGATATTTCCTTACTAATAAACCATTTCAACCTGTTCGAGTCATTTCTGTGTGTTATTTGTGTAGAAACGATGTAGTCATTGCATTTATGGTAATACTTGCTCCTCTAAACAGTAACATTAATTTTATGTATGTTCTGTTTAGGTGGTCTGTGTATTGAGACTTTTAACACCATCTCTAGAATTTAGTTCTGGTTTAAATACATTAAGGGTTACAGGTGTACAGGGTTAGAAATGGGGTTCAGATGAATGAAACAATGCCAGGTACAGGGTCCTATTTTCCAGAGCATGTGAAAATATCCTTAAAGTACAAACCAAATGACATAACCTGCTGTATCAGTAGGCTAATCTCATACTTACTGATAATTACATAATTACTGTACTAGCAGGTCGGCGTCGAGTAAAAACGCCTTTGACGAGCAAATAAAACGTCAAGTGCCAGTCCTCTGGTAACGTTATAAGAAATTACAGCTTAATATCTTCGAAATGTAAACGATAGTTTGATACTCGCAGATTTACGTGAGATATTCATATTGACCCACAAATAAACCGTCAACTATAAACATATGTCGTGGTTCATGCATTTCAGACTTACCTCAATGGAAAAGTGCTGTCCAGCATGCTTATAACTCTGTGTGTTAAATAGTGTATGTCGAATATTCCTCGTATTTCGCCGAAAAGATATGACGAACAAAATCACGATGCGTTTTTAAGTTTTATGAGGTTTCTTTGAAAGACTGACTGAATCTGACTTCTCTTGTGCGTCTGCTCACAATGAGCTGCGCGGTTTATCACAAAAACCCGCCAAATATAACCCCATTGTCGAATATATCGAATAAAAATGATATATATTTTTGTTTAGTATATATAATGCATGGTATTTTTTTTTACATTTACCGTAAATTACCCTTTCTACAACACGTATGATCTATGGGATCATTTAATCTGTCTATTTATTCGTCAGGTTGATTTTAAGATTTCTCTTGTAAGGATAATTTTCTGACAGACCCTCTTCCACCCTGCCTTCATTCACAAATAGTCACCTGTCTTAATCCAGCAGACGATTTACAGGTCAATCCTGCCGTAAGGAAGTAGGCCAAAATATGAAGTGGGATTACAGATGTTCTCCAGCAGTGGCTACCCACCGCACTCATGATGTCACTAATGACCTTCTGACGTGTAACACAGCATTAGTGTAAATAATCAGATTTATTATTAACTTTACATATAAACCTCTTATTACCTGTACGTCCATTAAGTGTAAGACATTGAATTTAAAATGTTAATTAAAAAAATTAATTTTAAGACTGTAATGATGTCCCATCTTGTCCTCTGTGATTTCTGACAGAAACCTGGCTGACATCACTGAGCGCTGGATTAATTTTAAGGCGGATATTTTATCAGTTCCCATAATCCTGCAAAACCTCTTACGTTGTGATGTCACAGTGCTGCTTTAAAAACCACAAACCCAGATTAACACGCTCAGATATGTGCGTTAAAAAGGAATGTAACACGTCATTAAAGATACAATGTTTTAATCATAATGCAAACAGATGTAAAGAAAAAACATTGTTTTTTTTTTGCTATTTACACAAATACAAACAAGTATTTGTATTTACACAGGTCAAACAGCTTAAAAAAGGAACTGCATAGGTTTTGATCCTAAGTATTGCTTTTCGAATCTGTTTACATTGTGACCTCAGAACGTATTCAGTATCCATTGTTTCCTGCACAGCTTCACACAATAGACTCGGCTCTTGTTCAGTCGCTGGACGCCGTTCAGAACGAAATCAGAGAACATTAATCAGAAGAACATTCATAAATTATGCCGCTGAGGTCGACGTTCGATTGCAATGAAAGAACCAAATATTACGAGAAAGAAAAGCAGCGAACCAGACATGACCAATGTCTAGATATCATAACAAACCGATCTTTCCCCAGCATTAGCTGACAAACTGTACATTGTGTCATTGTCAAATAAACTGAGTTTCAGGATAGTTTCCAGAATGACGCCCAGGAAAGAAACTCTGGACATGTGACTCACTAATTTAATGAGTGCGTCTCGGAGAACTGGTGAGTGATGCATTGTGGGAGAGTATTTATTAAGTAATACCTTTTCTTCTGGCTCAATACAATAATAACCTGTTACCATAACAGCCTGTCAGGAGGATTTTGAGCAGCGCGGCAGGGCAGAGATGGCACATTAAGCAATCCTTCTACTCCCGCGGATTAAAACATCACAACCACCCGTTTTTTATTCGTCTCTAAAACCGTATATTTTGTTCTGCCAATTATAAATACATTTTTTGAAGGTTAACAAAAAATACGAGAATGGGGGTGTGACTGTGTAACAAATTTCGTTAAACAGGTTATGACATTTGAAGATCACATTCCCATTACACTGCTATCGAAACCAGCATGGTCCAAATGTCCTTTGATGGCAAATCTTCTAGCTGGGTCCACACATGCAGAGCTGGGTGGTAAATCAGGGCCAAGTGCTCAGAGCAGCAGCACAGCGATCCAGATTCACACTCAGTTCAGACAGCTGTGCACCACCCACGCACAGCTTCTCTCTGAGGACACAAAAACAGTAAACTGATATAAAAACAGTACAGTACTGTAACGCTTCTCTACAATGTTTTAAAGCCCAAATAGAAGAAAGAAATTCTCAGACCTTTTCATTCAATGGCTAAAATACAAATGGAAATAAATATTTTTGAGCCCTGAGAGCACAGCTTTACACATAACAGTTTCTACGTTCGCATGAACAACAAACACGAACAGTCACGAACACAAAAAACGTACACACGCAAATGGAATGATTTATCTTCATCTGGGGGTGGGGGGGGTTTGGCAAATACTGATATTAACTGTGATTAATGAGTTATTCTGTAATCCTATAAAATGTTGTAATCGACGGCCCGTTCTAATGCAAACAGAAATAAAAGCAGAATTCTGCTTTAAACAAAACAAGCAATGGCGATTCGATGTGAATAAACAGCAGTGAGACGCCCCCGTTCACCCCGATTCACTTCACACGGGGTAGCTTCCGCCCCACAGCCTGAGCTTACAAACAGGAAGGGGATGTCTCGTACGCAGGAAGTCAGAGAGGTCAGGAAAAGTGGCTAAAGAAATGACTTCGCAAAGAACAGATTAGAACATCCGGAGTCCTTTACATAAAAAATATACTAAATAATTGTGCGTTATCATAGCGAACGCCGATTACAAGGGTTCCTAAATAGCTAACTAAATAGAATGCAATCTCACTCAGAGATATGCTGACGTTAATAGTCTTTTTGTCTACAGAGAGTGCTTGACCGAAAACACAACCCCCCCCCATGTTTCTCTGGAACTCAGTCACACAGATCGTTGTCTTTCTCACACTGGTACTGTGTTCCACCACTGGAATGAAGCCCGTTCTTATCACACATCTTTGTCATTCTCCATCCACTGTCTCACTCCGTTCCTCTGTAACCTGTTGCTGCTTGTTGCTTCTGCTCCCCAGTGAGCATTACGTAACGCCAACAACAGCTAAAAGCTGGAAGAAAACCGTGCACTTGTCTTTTCCCCAGCGTACACCCTCCTCACCACCCGGTCTGCTTATGTAACGGAGGGTACTGTGGAAAAAAAGAGCAAGTCCGGGCATGGTTTGTTGTGTTCGCCTAGTTTCAGTGTCTTTTAATAGAAAGGAGCGAGAGAAACAGTCTGCGTGAGATCATGCGTCATTTTAACGTTGAGAAATAAGGAAAGCGACGTTTCCAAGAGCAGGTTCATGTGTAAAACATCTACTGATCTCATGTCTGGAGGAGTTTCATTTTAAAAGCGATGCATGGGCTGGATGTTGTGATAAAAATAAAATGCGTTTTTGTGGCTGGAAGTCTTCTGCTGCGGCTGCAACATTTTACATGTATGCATTTGGCAAACTCTTTAACCCAAAATTTAACAGTGGATTAAAGGTATGCATTTTTATCAGTATATGTGTTCCCTGGAAATCGAACCCACAACATTTGTGCTGCAAACCCACAACACAAGTACACTACAGGAACACCCTGTAAATCTTCACTGATACGAACATGAAACAGCATGAAAAAGTGTAATATGTGAGGCTAGCATAGTATGCACTACGAGTGGCGATCGGTGTTGAGCGCGTGAAGGATTCCATTCCTCCTGCCTTGCAATTATCCGCTTGACAACTGTGTAGCCATGGCAACCATAAAACACTAGGGCTGCTCCCTTTACTAGCGAAACAAGACATCAGACAGTACAGTCAATGCTCGCTGAAGCCGATCCTTAACAAATCAACAACAAAGCATGACACCAGAGCAACAAAAACAAGCGCTCAACACTGGCCGTATCTTCAGACAGGAACTGTGGCAGTATTGACAGTGATGATGAGGTGTCTGGTAGCTAGATACGAATCCTGCTGAGAGATTCAACACCCAGAGACAAGATTCTCATGAATATAATCAATGAATGACAGCCGGTATCACTAAGCATATACTGTTCCTGTCTATCAAAGGGTGCAGGTTTTTCAGCCCTCCTCAGTTTATACCCAGTAATAAGATGTTAAAACATAGACATGCAACACACAGAACGCCGGATATAGAGCATGCACACATGAAGTTTAACTTCATTTTATTAAGATACTGAATTAACTAAAAGCTTAGCTCGACACGTAGCGTTTGTGCTTGGATTAAAATTCAAGTAGATCTGGGAGAAGTACCGTGCGTGCACTTTTCTCTGACGTTGTGACTGACGTACGTAGTAATAAAACTGAAGTCGACCCCTCCCTTTGAAATCCCATCACGAAATGTCACATGAGACACGGCGGAGACGCATGTTACTAGCAGGTGTGAATGGTGATCTGTCTCGACTTGTGATTATATCACCAGAGACGGATCCTAATACAAGGTGTATGGGTGAGTCTCTGGAATCGTAAGCCCAAAAATCAACGTCACATGAGACGACAGACTGTACGTCCAATGGAACAGTCACATGATCTGTTCCATTGTAAAGTTATGAAATGTACAGTAAAGCAAAGCGTACCGTACATCAGCCAGCTGATAATGAGAGATATGTGTACAGTATGTGTAACGTATATCTCTCAGTTTTATCAGGTCTTTGTATTGCAGATGGGTACATGGCCAGGTCATTGTGTTTATGTGATTAACATACAGTACGTGAAATTATCGACCAAACCCATGTGTATTAGTGCATGAAAATGAGGTCACCGAGTGCTTTGTGATAAACGGCGACTGTCGCGGCTCATTGACACTGAGGTAAGTGAGCTGCTACAGAAATACGTGTGTGTGTGTGTGTGTGTGTGTGTGTCTTATCCATATACTAGGGACAAATTTCAGTGAAGGACAGCAAAACCTCCTTTTGGGGACATATACAAAAATATATAAATAGTTTCTTTTAAATTTAAAAAAATGCAGAACGTTTTCTGTCGGGGTTAGAGTGTGGGTTAGGTTATATTGTTTATAACTAGCTGTGTATAAAAACAATATAAGTCTATGGAATGTCCCCATTTAGATAGACAAGTAAACATTTGTGTATGTGTGTATTTGTGTGTGTGTGTAGCTACGCTTGGCTGATAAGGTTAATCACTGAACCTTCTCTTTGGTCCTGAACACATAACCTAACACGAGCATAGTCAAAGTCTACAGTGTTAATCTCCCCAAAGATGACCGTTTATAATTAATCATTACAAACAGGAGACGCATTTATTTATTTATTATGCACGTCTGAGCTCTGGGTGGGGGGGTACAGAAGGTTCTACAGTGCGAGCATGCGGAACGCCTGAAATTTACTGTGTGCAAATGTGGAAAATTATTAAACCATACCCGTGCAATTGACTTCCCTTGCATTAGGTTTCCTTCCGTTCCACTGCACTCCACCTGGCTGACTTTGAACAGGTAAGCTCAACAATTATTGAAATCCTGCCTGAATATTGATTAGGTCACGCAGACGTTGCTCATGACCAGAATACGTTAGCAAGTTGATTATTTCACAACAATATTTGAATATTGTATAGTGACATTAATGTTACAGTCAAACTTTATTTCATCCGTTTCTTAATTTAATTTCGGACTGGGCCCCTGTAGCTTAATAGCAATTTTTTTCTGAGTGCAAAAAAACAAACGAGATAAACAGAGGAGGTCCAGGCAGGTCATTTGCGGAACACAGTCCGGGTGCTCACAACACAACCAACTGATTGAAAAAGAGTCTGGAGGAAATTAATCCCAAAGTAATCTAACTTCTCCCTGCCTGCAGTCTCTCCCTCACAGATCCGCATTTTATTCCCACCAGCGTTCCTGTGACTCCCACAGATTCTGTCTTCCTCCTACAGATCCATCATAGTTTCAATATACCTTATAATTTCAAGAGCATTCATTTATGTCGCTGCTTCCATCTGGCTGTCTGCTTCGTCACGCTCGCAATCATGGAAATATTATATTTAAAAGAAACCGGTTGAGCATTCTGGGATTTGCTGGTTATTACTGCAAAAACATCTTGGCACATATCTCGGTCGTCTTGGCACAAAGATCCTCGGGCATAACGGTTAATTCCTAACATAAAAATCACATTGTACTGCAAATCCAAATACTGACAAACGCAATCATAACTTTATTTATATAATTAACACTATTACACTGTAGCAAATATTCAGTTCGCCAGCCTGAGGCATCATCACATGTATTATTTGAAAATCTTTGAGACTGGATTTAATAAAGCTTACGTTTAAACTTCAAGTTAAGGCAAGTTCCTCTAACACTTCGGCACCTGCTGGGAATATATTGCGAAATGTTTTTACCAGGACTGTGTGTTCAGACCAACGGCTCTGGGGAAAACAGGTGATGTATCATTAAAAACACTCTTTGCATCATTAATGCCTTCTGTGGTGCTAAAGTGTGACTTAGATTGAACAAGAGGAGCATTTTCAGCCCCACCTGTTAACACATAAGAGTTGCATTAGTGCGAGTTAGTGCACAGAATGCGACGTGTCGCATTAGTGCAAGTTAGTGCACAGAATGCAACGTGATGTCAGATCGCTAGATCTATCCACCATAATGACCTAAATCAGAATCAAATACAGGAGCAAGAATAAAAAGGTCTCAACTAGAGCGTAAACGTTAAAACGCATGAATCGAATTACGATGAACGAATGTCGAACATTTTAAACAATTCTGTAAAAATATATTACTAGTATTAAGCTTTAATTTAAAGAACGTTCTAAAGACGTTCTAAAATACAAAAAAACTACAAAAAAACTTTTGTAGAACTGCCGTTCATTTTCTTTTTTCTTCCTGAGGTGTGTCATTCCCATCAAACGGAATTGCAAATATAATTCGCAATAGCTTTCCTGAACATTCCTCTTGTCTGTCATTGGTCGAAAATCTGGGATAGGCTAAATAAATGTTCACACGTACACCCTGCCAAGATGCTTAATAGGGAAACATAAGCGGTCCGGTGTTTATGCACTTATGACATCATAACCATTATGATTTCTGAACATTCTGTTTTTGCAGCTCTGTTTCCATAAATGGATCGGGAGTTCTGGTGAGGGAGTTTGACTCACAGGAGGCCTCATAAAAAACACATTGCGCTGATTTACTTTGCCACGCAACCATTGCTTATCTGAACCGCCAGGCGTGAGGTTCACGGTTCACGGTTCACGGAACCGCCTTCTGAGGTTTGGTTAGGCTCATGATGCAATAACGCACTGAAAATGGAAAGCTGGATTTCCTACGAGACCGCATACACCTGCCGAAACCAGCGCTGATCTGAGAACAGCTGAGGTCCTGCCTCTCTGTTCTGTGGAAGGTGTTTGCCAGTCGCAACAAAAACAGAGTGCGTCGCACACGTAGCCGGTTCACAAAGGCGATAACAGCTGTGAGTTAAAGATAAGCCGAT
This sequence comes from Botia kubotai, assembly GCA_036877585.1. Classification (NCBI taxonomy): domain Eukaryota; kingdom Metazoa; phylum Chordata; class Actinopteri; order Cypriniformes; family Botiidae; genus Botia; species Botia kubotai. The sequence goes on from JAZGTI010005358.1 coordinate 21,213, forward strand.
GCGTTTAACCGCTCATAACTAACCGGTATTCCTGTTGAGACACGCAATCAAACAGGTCCCCGGCAGAGAAACGTGTCTGCACAGCAGCAATCTGAAACCAGAGAGCATTTCTGTCATCATAAAGTACAGCACATATCCTTCTGCATAATCACTGCTGTAGATGCATGTATGCTAAAGACCTGTTTGTTTTTAGACCCGGTTAGTTATTTAATCTGACCTAAACAAGACACAAACTCTGCATGCCTTAAATATGAAAGACCTTTTCCCTTTAAAGAGACATATTAACTACTGAGTACATCACTAATCCGGTAAACACATGACTAGTCCAAAGATAACGTGTGACCGCATTTGTCAAAACACGGTAACTCCGAGTACAGTATTTACAGTATCTACAGTGGCTGTTCTTACCTCACTGGTGTGCATGAAGGAGAGAAGTGTCTGCGCATCCTGAACACTGCCGTCTGCAGATAACAACCTGTGGAAGAACAAATCAACGTTTACTATGTATTTATATATTAGGGCTGCAAGATTAACGGAACACAGCAAATGTTCATGTCGCAATACGTATTCCATGCATCATTGGTGACAAAGAATGTGAAACATGAACGTTTGTTATATCATTTTCAGTTTTTTAATATATATGAATATAATGTAAATTGATTTTATAATCTTAAAGTGTTATTGTATTGAATATCGCATTATTTAGCAACATGTCGCATTTTCTTCAATATCACGCAGCCCTATTAAATATTATCGCATATTTGCATTTATGCTCTTATCCAAAGTGACTTACAATAACTCAAGCCATGATTTTGGGAATCAAACCCGTGACCCAGAGTTGCCAGCACAACATTCTACCATACACAAGAGCTGAGTTAAAAATTTTTAACAAAATGAACCAGGATATTATTTGTGGTTATTAGCCGATGTGTTTAGGTCAGTGATTTCCTACCAGGGGTTCATGGACACCAACATTTCGATTTCACAAATAATCTTGTCATTATTTTGTAGTTAATGCCTTAATGCTAGATAACTATCTGAGGAAAGGAAACAAACAGGTACGTTCTGGGTTCAGTCATTCGTGTGGATGACGCTCATAGCAGAATATGTGAGCAAAGGAAAATAAGTGGTGTCGCTCATCCTGAATAACCTTCGAGAGATGCAGAGAACTGAAACAGACATTCTGGTGCAGAGACAGAGGTGAGACGGGGAGAGATGGAAAGAGGAAAACAGCATGGACTGCAAAGAGTGGGAGAAAGGAGGGGGGAGACGAAGGGAAGTACAGAAATTCAAGAGAGAGCAACGACGAAAAAGCCATTTCAGCAAAAAGCCTGAATTATGCATGTTCTTCATTCAGAGTTTGGCATGAAATAGCGCTGCGCGTTTGTGTGCGCGTGTGCTAGCTCTGATGACTCATCCGTCTGCTTTCCGCATATAAAAATGAGTCTAGCCGTTGCCATGGAGACTGCACCTAATCTCCCTTCAAACCTTGTCATCCCGTCATCTCTGAATTACTCTTCCTTTAGAACCCAAGGACAAACATAAAGGGATAGTTCACCCAAAAATACAAATTCTGTCATCATTTACTAAACTACTATGTTGTTCCAAACCCATTTGTTTTTTTCTGTGAAACACAAGACAGTTGTTAAGCTGAATGTATGGAACTGACAATCTCGGTCCCCATTCACTTTCACTGTAAGGAAAAAGAGCAGTGCTAGAATTTCTCCACAGAAGATGAGTAAATACTGACTGAGAACTGTCCCTTTAAATACACAATAATGTAACCTTGGCGACAAAACAAATCTATAAGAAAAGCAACACATTGAAGCTAAGCTGAAAACTGTGGCAATGAGTAACAAATTAATATAGGTTTATATAGTTAATATAGTTAACGGGGACTAGCATGAGTGAGACAGCAAATAAGGACAATGGGTAAAGTTTACTCACACATAATACGTGTATGAATCAATATAATAAGTCTCCACAAGATCAATTTGCACACACTTATGTGTAAACAATGTCTTGTGTAAACTATCACAAAGACTGTTCTGTCTGTTCTGTCTTAAAATTATGCTTACACTTTACTTTGTATTGTATTGTATTTTTAAGCCTTTCAAACATCCGGCTGTGTGTGACATTTAAGACCAGACTGACTAATTTGGCAAACAAAGCTAAGTTCTACATGTAAAGCTACAAGCTTCGTTCTTGGCTCTATAAAATACTGATTAATTACAAACTCAATTATGAATAAGAGAGTCATTTTTGAGACCTTCTTAAGAGACCTTAAATGATGAGAGCAAAGCTAATTCGGGCAGGTAAACTTTCATGGCATTAAGCTGAAACTATCTGTGTGTGACTACAGCTATGACGCGCTCCACAGGCCAAACTGATTTGTCTGCAAGATGCAAAGGTCTTAATTCAAAGGAAAAATTGCCATGTCACAGGAAAGATGTCTGTTTGCTGGCTGCTATGAGCCATTCGGTCTGCAGGAATGCTGAGTAATGACAGTGAGTCACAAGAGGAGAGAGTCTGAACCCGGAGTTTGGACACACCTACTTCTGTTCCCTACATGCTCTGGTGACTAAAGACGCACACTGAGTGAATTCTGTTAGAAGACATGACTGGAATGTTAATAGGCCCTGCACAGTTTTGTGTGTGTTTACCTCTGGAGAGCCACCAGGAGCTGTTTAAGTTCAGTGGAGAGCTTGTGGAGACAGGACAGGGCTTCCTGAGGTGGAGGCGAGGTGGACCGCGGGCTGGGCTCCGTGGATCCTGGATTGTAGTTTAACACTGAGAACAGAGCCGAACTGAGAAACAGTCAAACAAAGAGGTGTCACAGTAATGGAGTGCAGATTCTAAAACTGCTGACAGTAGAAGTTTCAGTTCAAAGTCAATATTTTGTCATATAATGTTAGTTAATACTGAGTGTATTTAGTACAAATCAGCGTTTCTTGTACTCTGGATTAGGTGCTTCTGAACAAATACGCTCTATATATATATATATATATATATATATACACATATACACACAAAGGGTAAAAACACATTCACATTATTTCTTTTATTACAGTTATAAAAGTTTGAACAGTCGTAAGCTATCATAAAAAAATTGAAAAAGTCTCTCATTCCTTCTCTCACCTAATCTGACACACGTTGTTCCAGATGATCTCAAACAACGCCCAAACTTCCTCGTGGGATCCGTGAGGGGGCGGAGTGTCACCCTCCTCTATCTCTGCCATCAGCGAGTCCTCATCTTCATCATCACTCACCACTGGAGCTTTCTGAGACTGTCACACACATGCAAATCATGAGCGATCAGAGACGGACACACATTCATTTTTATTACATGTTTGTACTGACCTGCAGTCTTTGCTGCAGCATATGTAGAGTGGAGAGAGCCTGATCCACACGCCCGCTGTACTGAGATCTGCCAGCCAGAGCAGACAGAAGCTCTACAGCCCCTCTCACTGCTCTGAGAACAGTGGCACGCTCTATGGACCGATCTACAAAAACAAAGCATTATATTTGGGACTTATTACTGATGCATGACTGAAAGGCAGAAGCATTGTATCATTTCTAGACCATGTGGTTGTGATTCTATGGCTTTGCCTTGCCTCCAGGCAAGTTGCTTCATTAGGGTCGTTAGTCAACCATTGTTTAATTGGTAATTTAATGTAAAGGCTACTGGGTGTGTCAGACCTCGTGGTTTTTAATGATCTCCTTTATTTGTCGAGTCTGAAGGGACCGATGGGCTAGACGAGAGGAACGTTCTGTAATCAGTCCACTTCACAACATGTCTTATTAAATTACACGACGAATTTAATGCCTCATTCGCACTCTCCGTCGTTAACTTTAAAAAAAAAAAGTCTTATTTATCATTATCTCACCAATAACATTACACAGAATCTAACGGTTTATTCATTCTGACTGCTTTTACAAACACTGTGTTTAATTAGGAATAACGGTTTCTTAATTAGCTGGTTCAGTGTTTGATTAGGGTTGGAACTAGACTCTGCAGGACTCTGGCCCTCCTGGAGCAGGACCGGGCACTCATGGTTTAATTTGTAATGAAGTCTTGCTGGCATGCAGTTGCATTATGGGACATTAACACGCTTGCGATGGAGCGCAACCGGAACTTGATGGGAAAAGACAAAGGAATGCAACCGCCATCCCATACTCTGGTTCGCAGCTCTATGTGGGAGAACGACAGAGGGAATATAAATGGTCCATTTTCCTGCTCGGGCCAGTTTGAAAAGGTCATCGCCTACAGGACACTAAACCCACGCCGAGATCAGCGAGAGAGCAAAACAAAAGCGCACACAAAATCAGCGAGTCACTCCCCATACCCCTGACGAACCACAAAGTGTAGTAAATCACATTTCGGCATGAACAGGAGC